>CABFOW010000666.1:63175-171748 GCA_902141385.1 Timema californicum
TTCTACTCTTCTACGGCAGACGAGATGGAAGTGTTTTACAACATTAAGTGGTGGTTTATTTTATTTACAAAACAACTTAAGGGCAAATAAAATTGTTGTTGTGACAGCAAAACACAGTTTTTCTCATTTCTTGGGCAGATTTATCTCAACATCTAGTCCAATATTTATTGTTTAAATTACATGTTTTACAATTGGCGTACTCAACGAGGGGCAGTATTTAAGGCTTTTACAACTGGCGTTCCAATGTGGGGCATCCAGTTTCTGTACTTTACAGGGTTATAAATTGGGAAGGTTTAATTTAGAGAAAGTGAGCCCACATTTGTGTGGAGGGAGAGTGGAAAATCATTTAGGAAAAAAACCTTGTTCACCCAACCAAGATTCGAACCTTGATCCCCCTGTCCTCGGCAGTCGAGCTCAACTTGAAACTAGCGCATTAGCGAACTAGGCCATTGAGGCGGGTTTCCAAGCTATAGGCAAATATATTTTTTAAATACAGTTTTGAGAGAAGAAAAGGCACTGAACAAATAATATGTTTCTATAAGACTGTCTAAAATGTAATTGTGCATATCTTACAAGCTACAAGTTACAACTATTAAAAGAGCAAGAAAATCTGTGCATTGGATTGTGCTCTTTATTTTATTACCATAATATTTTCTGTAAGACCATGATAAGTTGTGGATTTATAGCCATTAACTTGTTTATGTAGCTCAGTCAAGGGACTGAATATACCTCCAAAATACTAAACAGTGTAATAATCAATTTTATTAGAAGAAGTTTAAATAATCTGTTGATAAAAATGTTTACAATACAGCATATGTCCCACCATACATCTTACTATGTCTCACCATACATCTTACTATGTCTCAGCATACATCTTACTATGTCCCACCATACATCTTACTATGTCTCAGCATATATCTTACTATGTCTCAACATAAATCTTACTATGTCTCACCATACATCTTACTATGTCTCAGCATATATCTTACTATGTCTCAACATATATCTTACTATGTCTCACCATACATCTTACTATGTCTCAGCATATATCTTACTATGTCTCAACATATATCTTACTATGTCTCACCATATATCTTACTATGTCTCAGCATATATCTTACTATGTCTCACCATACATCTTTATATGTCTCAACATACATCTTACTATGTCTCAGCATACATCTTACTATGTCTCACCATACATCTTACTATGTCTCAACATATATCTTACTATGTCTCACCATACAACTTCTATGTCCCACCATACATCTTACTATGTCTCAAAATACATCTTACTATGTCTCAGCATACATCTTACTATGTCTCACCATACATCTTACTATGTCTCAGCATATATCTTACTATGTCTCAGCATATATCTTACTATGTCTCAGCATATATCTTACTATGTCTCAGCATATATCTTACTATGTCTCAGCATATATCTTACTATGTCTCAGCATATATCTTACTATGTCTCAGCATATATCTTACTATGTCTCAGCATATATCTTACTATGTCTCAGCATATATCTTACTATGTCTCAGCATATATCTTACTATGTCTCAGCATATATCTTACTATGTCTCAGCATATATCTTACTATGTCTCAGCATATATCTTACTATGTCTCAGCATATATCTTACTATGTCTCAGCATATATCTTACTATGTCTCAGCATATATCTTACTATGTCTCAGCATATATCTTACTATGTCTCAGCATATATCTTACTATGTCTCAGCATATATCTTACTATGTCTCAGCATATATCTTACTATGTCTCAGCATATATCTTACTATGTCTCAGCATATATCTTACTATGTCTCAGCATATATCTTACTATGTCTCAGCATATATCTTACTATGTCTCAGCATATATCTTACTATGTCTCAGCATATATCTTACTATGTCTCAGCATATATCTTACTATGTCTCACCATACATCTTACTATGTCTCAGCATATATCTTACTATGTCTCACCATACATCTTACTATGTCTCAGCATATATCTTACTATGTCTCAGCATATATCTTACTATGTCTCAGCATATATCTTACTATGTCTCAGCATATATCTTACTATGTCTCAGCATATATCTTACTATGTCTCAGCATATATCTTACTATGTCTCACCATACATCTTACTATGTCTCAGCATATATCTTACTATGTCTCACCATACATCTTACTATGTCTCAGCATATATCTTACTATGTCTCAGCATATATCTTACTATGTCTCAGCATATATCTTACTATGTCTCAGCATATATCTTACTATGTCTCAGCATATATCTTACTATGTCTCACCATACATCTTACTATGTCTCAGCATATATCTTACTATGTCTCACCATACATCTTACTATGTCTCAGCATATATCTTACTATGTCTCAGCATATATCTTACTATGTCTCAGCATATATCTTACTATGTCTCAGCATATATCTTACTATGTCTCAGCATATATCTTACTATGTCTCACCATACATCTTACTATGTCTCAGCATATATCTTACTATGTCTCACCATACATCTTACTATGTCTCAGCATATATCTTACTATGTCTCAGCATATATCTTACTATGTCTCACCATATATCTTACTATGTCTCAGCATATATCTTACTATGTCTCACCATACAACTTCTATGTCCCACCATACATCTTACTATGTCTCAACATATATCTTACTATGTCTCACCATACAACTTCTATGTCCCACCATACATCTTACTATGTCTCAAAATACATCTTACTATGTCTCAGCATACATCTTACTATGTCTCACCATACATCTTACTATGTCTCAGCATACATCTTACTTTGTCTCAGCATATATCTTACTATGTCTCACCATACATCTTACTATGTCTCAGCATATATGTTACTATGTCTCACCATACATCTTTCTATGTCCCACCATACATCTTACTATGTCTCAAAATACATCTTACTATGTTTCAGCATATATCTTACTATGTCTCAAAATACATCTTACTATGTCTCAGCATATATCTTACTATGTCTCAGCATACATCTTTATATGTCTCAACATACATCTTACTATGTCTCAGCATACATCTTACTATGTCTCACCATACATCTTACTTTGTCTCAGCATACATCTTACTATGTTTCACCATACATCTTACTATGTCTCAGCATACATCTTACTATGTCTCACCATACATCTTACTATGTTTCACCATACATCTTACTATGTCTCAGCATATATGTTACTATGTCTCACCATACATCTTACTATGTCTCAGAATATATCTTACTATGTCTCACCATACATCTTACTTTGTCTCAGCATATATCTTACTATGTCTCACCATACATCTTACTATGTCTCAACATACATCTTACTATGTCTCACCATACATCTTACTATGTCTCAGCATATATCTTACTATGTCTCACCATATATCTTACTTTGTCTCAACATATATCTTACTATGTCTCAACATACATCTTACTATGTCTCAACATACATCCTACCATCATGCATGCTTCTTCTCTGTTTGTTGCTGTAGATCCTGCTGAGAGAGATGAGGACATTCCTGTGTTTTTTGTGAAACAAGGATTTGAACCCAATACCTTCACAGGATTCTTTAAAAATTGGAACTCAACATTCTGGAGTGTGAGTTTTTATATGATTCTGTTTTAGTGTTAGCATGATTTGATGATAATGATTGGAACAATCTATTTTAAGGAAACACGCTAAGCAGGCTGAATTATAAAGAAATGCACCACCTTTTATTCACCTGGTCAAAGCATGAGACCTGGATTCCAAGGTCAGAGCCAAACATGTTGTTGATACCAAAACTCTTGTTGTTATTGGAATGGTATGTGATCAGGGCCATAGGTAGCAACACTCTCAGAAATATTATCAGTAAAGTAATCCTCCACAATGCCTAGGCTTGTTAAATTCTTAGCACCTACAGTGCCAATCATGTTTGAAAAAACGAAAATTACTTCAAAGGTGAATCCTTGCTAGAAAAAGTCCTCGCCATCTTCTTTTAGGGGGCGTTACTACAAGCCACTGCACTTGGTATGAGCCATGGTGTGTTTTATTGTAATTTTCCTCTAAATAAAGTTTATCAATATAATTTAAAAGAACACATACTGGAATAAAATAATTAGTAAAATCTAAAATACTATTATTTACAGTATCTATCTAAATTACTACCTGTTCAGGTATGTACTAATAAAACTTATAAATTAGAGATTAGAAAGGTTGAATTTAGAGGAAGTGTGGCCCCATTTATGTGAAGGGAGAGTGGAAAACAGTAGATCTGACCGAGATTCGAACCTCGATCTCCTTGTCACCTGCAGTCTAATCTATTGTAAGAGTGATGCCTTAAACCATGCTGCCATCAAAGTAGGTGACCTTTATTTAAGATGGCTATTTGCTAATGTGACTATAACTCTATAAAATACATTGATGAAACTGATATGTCCTTGTACTCTAGGAATGTAAGTCATACGACGAACTCAGGCGGGAGCTGGAGGGCAAGAACCCAGTCCTAGAGCTAGACTTTGTTCTCGTCGATGGAGAGAAGAGGTTTGACGACTTTGTGAAGTACCCGGTAGAGATGTTACGAGAGGAAGCTGACACTCTACCAGATGACATTGACAAGACAAGGAGAGAGGTGAGAGGCGACATCTTGTTTTAGGAGGGGTAAAGTTTGAGTAAATACAGACCAACTTACCAATGAGCTGTTAGGTCAGTAGCTCTCCAAGGGGGGGAGAAATTTGTAATCATTTTACTATCTCTGCGTCCCACTACCCTTTCAGATTGTACACCCAGGTACTAATTACGTTAGTGGGTTAGGGATGAGAAAGGTTTTATTTAAGGGAAGTGTACCCACATTTGTGTGAAGTGAAAGTGGGAAAACATTTAGAAAAAAACCTCAGTACACACAACCTGGATTTGAACTCCGATATCCCCGTCATCACAGTTTAGTCTGCTGCGAGAGTGACCTTAGACCATGCAGCCGCCAAAACAGGTGTTAGTTAATTAATATTAATATACGACTTGTATAGTAAATTTTTAATCATAAAAGAGTCATTTTATTTTAAGCATGTCCTCCATTATGGATTCTCTTAGCTCATAACGTCTGGACATAAGGTTGTTAATATCAGGGGTGGTGCGAAAAATAAGGAAAAAACTAAGAAGTTCCACTCCGATAAAAAGTTTGGACAATATTTCAATAGGCTAAATTCATTTAAATATAGTAATTAATTTTTTTCTAAAATAAGATATGTAGCTATATACCTATATATATAAATTTACAATTTCATGAAACAAAAATATTTTTGAAACCCATCAAACAATATTAACTTAATGATGTATTGATCTATTACTATATTAAAAATAGTCTCACCATCCAGTTAATCGAGTTTTCAATGTTAGGATCGACAAATAGTGTATTCTAAAGACAGTTTTCAACGTGATAAGTAGGCCTACACTTAAAGTAAATTGCTTGAAGCACCAGTGAGATTAAACATCAGTCAAAATACACTTTGGCAACACTTACATTCATTTAGGTTTAAAATTGACTAATATTTTTTCTGATATATTCTTATGTTTTCCATTTGGTTTGTAATCTTAAATCAATGATTTACTTTTGTTTAGCTAGGCCTGAATATATTTTTTTGGAACAATCTTAAGTATTGTTTTTCTTCAGTTGTGTTTATAAAATGTTCTTAAAAACTTTCTCTTGTTCTGATAATAATTATTTTAATAAACCTATTTATTTCACACAAGCCCTGTAAAATAAGTTATTTGATGGTACCAGGCTTGCACCCGGGGCAGTCTCGAAAGAAGCGACTCCTCCCTCCCCCTCACACCATCTCAAATATCAGTTATGTCATAGCTGTGCCACCGGGTTACAACTGTTACTCTTATCGCTTGACCGATTTAATTCCACTGTTAATTTATAACACAACAATATATTATACAATTTTATTTTCAATGTGTATAAGATGTATTTTAAAATGTTGGCAACATTATTCGTTGCAATCTGTTCTAATAGTATTAATATTTATGTTTTAAAAATTATATACTAATACAAATGGGTATGAAGGGCACCTATCGGTGCCTGGGGCAATCGCCTCTCCCCCGTTCCTTGCAGTGGCCCTGGATGGCATTAAAATATTAATTAAGAAATTAAGGACTCTAGAGTGTTAGTTGAATCAGCTAGAGTCTGGAGTTATTCCTAGTGAAAACTAAGATCAAATGTTTAACTACAAAATTAGTATTGCTTCCTCCCACTAAGATGAAGATTGGTGGTCAGTGATCTTTCTGGTATGTTTGTCCAAAATAGGGTTTATTGTAAGCCTCTAATATTTTTCACAAGCATTTAAAATAAATTCAACCTTTCTTATATAGTACACCACAAACCCCCTACTCGGCAAGCTGTTTGAGTTTTACAATGATGGTGATGGTTGTGATGATGGTGTGGTTGAGGTGGTGAGGTAATAATGAGCAACTAAAGTTTGACTGAGAATCACACACTTAATTTGTTTATGGAATCTCTGAACTAACTTCAAGTAAAAGTTATGTCAACCTTTGCTTTTAATAACAAAATACTAGTTTTTAATTTCTCATTTTTGTTTAAATCAACAACTTCCATAACCTTACACATGGCCACTACATTTGTTGTATACAATGTTATAAAATGATAGGTATAGCAACTAACTATGTTTGGGACTACCTAGAATTGTCTGGCTGATAGTATAGACTTCCTCTGTTAGGACACACTTCAGATATATATAGTATACATCTTTATGTTATGTACAGTGCTGGACTGGGGCTAAAAATATTGGTTTCCAGGAGACAAAGGGGTTCGACCCACAACTACAAGGTTATCATTTAATTTTTATAAGAAATAAATCATATTTTCAAAAAATATATAAGTGGAAAAAAGGCACAATTGAATTTTTTGTGAAATAAATGTATATTTTTTAGTAATTGCAGTATATATTAGGTACTAAACATAAAGACAGATTGTTATAGTTGAATTTTAGATTGATTTTCTTAAATTTTAAATAAATGATGGATGTTTTTTTTAAAAGAGTTTGCTTGTATTGAACATTTTACACATTAACAGGTAGTTCAAAAGCATATTTCGCGCAGTCCTCTATATTAAGAGTAATCATTTAAATTTACTAAATGATTGTGTGAATATGTCGATTGCTTCTGCATCCGATTCATCTAAGAATTTTTTTCCAATGGATAGCAACATGTCTTTATGATCTTTAGCTTTGACAATGTCATCTAACATTGGACTTGAGTAACTGAGAGTGTGACTTTATAAAGTTCATAAAAGTTATTATCTCTATGTCTTGTCATGAAGTCTGTTGGATGCCAGAATTTTTAGTATACATGATTAGCAAGTGCTACAAATTCTACACTTGTTGCAACTGGAAACCATATTCTCACCATAACTAAGCAATAACTTTAATACATCAAAATTCAAAGCAAAAGAAAACAATTCCAATATTATTTGATCTTAGCTAATTTGAAGAGACCGCTTAATAATACCTTGCACTAACAATAACTTTAATACATCAAAATTCAAAGCAAAAGAAAACAATTCCAATATTATTTGATCTTAGCTAATTTGAAGAGACCGCTTAATAATACCTACCACTGCTTCATCTTCAAGGCCCTTCTCTGCAATAGTTTTAAATTTTTCTGCATCAAAGCAGGATAAATCTTTATACGTTTTATGTTTTACGAAGCGTGACTCTAGTGACGGTCCAGTGTGCAATGTGGTCCATTAATAGGTTACACACATTTACTCATTGGGTGCCAATTGTAGAATTCCTAAGAAATCCCTTCGTTGGGTTCCAATTGTTAAACTCTACGAAACCTCAACTTGGGTTACAATTTATAAAAGGCGAGAAATGCCCCTTGATGGATGCCAATTGAAGACTCGTACATAAAGATGACTTATAATCTTAACATCTGTCCCTGGCTAGCTCAGCTTCTCTTATCGACGCAATTACCGCGTAAGGAAATTCCCACTTAAAACAATAAATATACTTTGATTACTTTTATATTAGCTTATTATTAAAACTTTTATATGTTATTACTATAACAAGTACAATTGACCCATCCCTGTACACTAAATCATAGCTAAATGTGTGGTGCCAAGCTATACACGTCTTGTCACCCCCCTGTACACCGCGTATCCTCTTACTGGTGTAACAGTCAGAGTTTGTTCCTCCAGTGTGTCTTCTTACTGGTGTAACAGTCAGAGTTTGTTCCTCCAGCGTGTCTTCTTACTGGTGTAACAGTCAAAGTTTGTTCCTCCCACGTGTCTTCTTACTGGTGTAACAGTCAGAGTTTGTTCCTCCAGCGTGTCCTCTTACTGGTGTAACAGTCAGAGTTTGTTCCTCCAGCGTGTCTTCTTACTGGTGTAACAGTCAGAGTTTGTTACCTCCAACGTGTCTTCTTACTGGTGTAACAGTCAGAGTTTGTTCCTCCAGCGTGTCTTCTTATTGGTGTAACAGTCAGAGTTTGTTCCTCCAGCATGTCTTCTTACCGGTGTAACAGTCAGAGTTTGTTCCTCCAGCATGTCTTCTTACTGGTGTAACAGTCAGAGTTTGTTCCTCCAGCATGTCTTCTTACTGGTGTAACAGTCAGAGTTTGTTCCTACAGCGTGTATTTTTCAAATTCTGATGACATCGACGATTGTACCAGAGTGGACTGACAATATCGACCTATCACATGGGAGTAGTTTGAACTCTGGCTTTATGGTTGGCTGGACAATGTAACTACTACAAAGTACTAAGTAAAAGGTGTATTTCTCTTAGAAAAGAAACTAAGTGCAATATCAGCACTTTCCTCTTTGATTTCATCATCCAACGCACCCAGTAAGCACATTTAAAATATAATAAATGTATTGCCTTCCAAACTGCCTGAAGGGCTTAAATATTATAAAATGCAAATGAATGATTAAAAATAATGTCTAAGGTCTTACTTCTACTTGCTTGCTCTAAGCTTGGTCTAAGGTTTTGCTTGGTCTTAAAAATGTCTTGCTTTCAAATTTAGTACGGGCTTGCTTGGGTATATGCTCATAAGCATCTGCTGCAAATTTACGCATATATTTCAAAATTAACTTTTTCCCAGTAAACTTCTCAAACGGTGTCACGTTATTATTTACCTTGCTTGGCCGCGGATTTAAAATGTAAATACTCAGATTTACTGCCTCATTCCACAGTTCCTCCGGAAGTTCTGCGTCAATCAGCATTGTCATAGCGCATCCCACACTGGATCGATTTTCCCATTCAACACAGCCATTCTGTTCTGGACAATATGGAGCAGTTCTCTCGCAGATTGTCCCAGTTTTACTTAAAATGCTTTGTACATTTTTTGCTCACAAACTCGCGACCATTGTCACTCTTAAGTACTTTTACTTTGTTTCCAGTCTGCATTTCTATCATTTGTTGGAATTGTATGAACGTATCAAAAACATCACTTTTGTACTTAATAAAATATACAAAACGATATGACGTGCAGTCGTACTTATATAGCAAGAAATAATTGGCTCCTCCCAGCATTTTTCCACGGACATCTTTGTGTATAAACTCACCAGGGTTACTTGCATGGGGATTAAGATTTTCATAAAACGGCAGTCGATGTGGCTTGCCAAATTTACATGACTAACAAAACAGCTTGTCTATGTTGTTCACCTTTAACCCTGGTAGGAGTCGCTGACTTGCCATGGTCCTGAAGCTATTGATGCCTGGATGTCCCAGTCTTTCATGCCATAGCTTCACTGACTCAGTTGCTGAGTTGGCTTGCTCAACAGTTTTATTCTTGAAAATCATCTTGTAACATTGGTTAACCATTTTAATTCCAGTTACAGCAACTTGATTTTGTGCTAGAATCTGTACTTTGATTTTTCTTTCATCGAAAATCCCCTTGAACTGTTTACTAGTCAATGCTCCAACTGAAAATAGATTTTTCTTAAATTTCGGAACATACCAAATATTTTCAAGTGTGTGAAGCTCCCACTGTCCATTTACAAGAGCTAACACTTCTACAGAGCCGATACCTTCCGGTTGAACATACGAATTATCCCCAATCTGTACGACACTCAAATTTTCTATTGGATGATAAGTCATATGTTTTGACGCAGCACTGTCCACCAGCCACACAGCCACCGAATCAGGTCCTAGGTATATACTTACATCCTTTGCATTTGGTAATTGTTTCGATTACTCGTTTTGTCTAGTTGCACATTGCAAGTGTGTTGTAATTGTATGGCTTGGTTTTTGAATGTATTTTACAAAAATATTTGGAGTATTTTATATTTTCTCATTTTTGCCTAAATGTGTAGTTATGTAGTAGTAGTAGTAGTAGTAGTAGTAGTAGTAGTAATAATAATAACAATAGCCTTTATTTATCTGGCGAAGTTAGGCGTTAGCCTTCTCTTCCACTTAACCAGAGTTGAATACAACATACACTATTAAATTTATTGATATACAATTTAATAAAGAAATATTCAAATAAGTATAAAATCATTTGCACGCTCATTCACACACTCTTATAAAGCTCAAGTAGTTTCAAGAACTCAATTTAGCTTATTAGACCAGATAAATTGTTTATCCACACACTTGAAGGGGTGTCTAGATGTTAGATGACGAGTAGAGTTATCTAGTTTGTTCCAAGTCTAGATGTTAGATGACGAGTAGAGTTATCTAGTTTGTTCCAAGTCTAGATGTTAGATGACGAGTAGAGTTATCTAATTTGTTCTAAACCTGTGATGCCAGGACAATGAAAGAACGAGCATGTGTTTGAGATCTATGTATGGGAATAGACATCTGTAGAGTGGATTCTGATCTGGTAGCTCGGCTATGTTTATCTTTCAGAAATAGGAACCGTGAGGAGAGGTATTGAGGCTGAGATGACGATAATATTTTGTGAAGCAATACTAATAAATTTAGCCTTTGCCTTTGATTTATTCTTAACCAACCAAGTTTATTAAAATACTTAGAAATATGGACATGCCATTTTAAGTTAAATATGTATCGAACACATGTGTTTTGTAGTCGTTGTAGTCGTTCTGCTAGATCGTCTCTTAAGTCATTGTATACTACATCACAGTAGTAAAAGTGTGGCATTATTAAGCTCTGGACAAGGATAATCCGTACATTTTCTGGGAGAAAATTCTTCAACCTTCTCTATGAATATAATCAGGCATACACTTTATTGCAAATTGAAGTTACCTGACTGTCCAATTAAGATGTTCATCAATAATCACACCAAGGTTTTTAGCAATTGTTGTCAGTTGTACTGTGGATAGTCCTAATCGAATGTCAGTCAGTAGGGAACGGTCCACATTCAGTATTGATCTGCTGGTTCCTATAAGAATGGCTTGAGTTTTATCAGGGTTCAATTTAAGTACATTTTTTCAGACCAAGCATTTATTTTAGCTAGGTCAATATTTATTCATTGTATGGCTGTATTTATTGAAGAACGGTCGGTGGAAATATATATTTGAAGGTCGTCTGCATACATGTGATATTTACAGTAAAGCTATTGAAGAAGTGATATCGTTCACATATAGAGAAAAAAGCAATGGCCCTAAAACTGAGCCCTGTGGAACGCCAGCCTCAACTGGGCTCCATGTTGAGAGCGTGTTGCCTATCATAACACTTTGCTGGCGACCATGGACATATGATTTCATCCGTATACTGCCTGGGGAGAAATTATATAATACTTGCAATTTTGCTAATAGAATACTAAAATCCACAGTATTAAAAGCTTATGATAAATCTAATAATATAAGAAGTGTTAGCTTGCGCTTATCCATGGCTAGTCTGATGTCGTCTGTGACATTTATCAACGCGGTACATGTACTATGATATGATCTGAATCCTGATTGATAGGCAGTTAACAAATTGTGTTTGTTAATGTGTCGGTAAGTTTGTTGATGCACTAGGAATTCTAGTGCCTTAAAAAGGGATGGAAGCATACTTATAGGTCAAAAGTCATGTAAATCTTTTGCTAGTCCTTTTTTAGGTACAGGTGTAATAAGTGCGAGTTTCCAAAGTGCTGGAAACTGTCCGGTCATGAGCGAGAAGTTGAATAAGTCAGTCATTGATACAACATTTCTTAAAATTGTTTGTATTAACAATATTGAAATTTTGTCTATACCTTGTGCTTTCTATTTTATTCTCATTATTGATTTATATACCTCACGATGAGTCAAATGGGCAAAGTAAAAAGTACTGTCATCATTATAGTCACTATTAGTATTACTTGCATTGGAGGCATAAATGTTGTTTATAGTTTGTATTCTAGCTATCTTGTTAGTTAAATTAGGAATGAGAAGAAACTCTTCATTTAGTTTATTGGGACTGATGTGCATATGAGTGCTTCTGGGTAATGTATGCCCCACTCCCATCCTCCACAGTTCCCTCCATAGTTTATGTATTAATTCATCATTGTCATTTTGCTTTTTCTACCTCAAAATTCCATTTATTTTACACTGTTTTCTCATAATATATTACTACTCACATTATTTAATTCAGTTTGGTGATATAATTGTTTTACATAATTGTTTTACCTAAAAATTAATTTATTGACAAAGTTTATTTTTATTTAGTATCTACATTGTTTTATAGGCATTCACAGATGGGCAACTTTTAATTTATTTTTGTAGCACATTTCTTCGCCAAAATCTGGTGCTATTCATTTTTACTGTACGAATTTTCCAACAGGATTAGATTTATATTAGAAGTTATCATAAATTATATTAAATATCTTGGCAATGTTTGGATAGAATGATTCAACATTTTATCAACAACAATAACAATGTAATAATAACAACAATAACAATACTAATAAATCAAATTTACATTTGAAAATTTAATGTATTATCTAAAAATCAACTTAATCACTATTATCAAATTGTATCAAATAACTTATCTAAATAAAATCAGCAGTAGAGTTATTATTATAAAATCAAAATGTTTTCAAAGATTCAAATAAAAAAGATGTTTGAAAATATTTTTAAGCTGTTAAAAAGCTGAAGATTGGTGTATCACATAGTTAAAAAAAACACATTTATAACTAAATGTGAATACAGTTAATTTACAAATTAACAATATCATAGGATAATTTAAATTTTATTTAACGATAACAGAAACTCACTCAAATGAAATGAAAGCTTATTTAGGTACCGGTACAATACTTAAAATATCAAATTATTTGTTGTTGTTTTTTAGAGACAAATATTTAATTAAGTCATTTAATAGTTACAATAGCTTTTTTTCATCCATGTGATTTGAAATATCTCAAGATTGGACTCATTGGCCATTACTATAAGGTTGTCTAGGATTGGCCAGATCAAAATGTTTGCTTTTGTTCTTGATCAAATGTCCTTAATTGAGTCATTATGAAAAATATCATGTTGTACCAGATGAAATCATTCTCAATAAGAAATACACATATACTTTCAAAGTTTGTAGTGAGCGGATTAAAACCTAAAAATACTTCAAACAGCAGCTTTCTCATATGTTATGCTGTGGCTTTTTGATGCACATCTGTCTTCATTGCCACATTGTCACTTTTGTCACAATGTCACCTTCATTACTAAACAAATTATTATATATAGTGTACTTTCACTTAACTGAGAAATCAGTATTTTAAACTACATTAATTACTTACTAGTAATGTGTCCCTTTTTTATCTAATGTTACACAATTAGAGATAAGGCAGCTACACTTCATTAACACCTTGCAACCTTATCTTCTATCACTTATCTTTGAGTGTTTTACTTTACCATCTGTTTATGTTATCAGCGTGCCAGTGAACACAGCACACATTCTAGCATCGCTTAGAAAGTCTTTAAATATGTGTGATGGACCCATAAAGAAATCTGTGGTGCGGTCAATATGTTTTCTGTGCATTAAACTTCGCTAAGATTCTGAAATAGTTTAATGTCATGGTGGCAGTGAATACAAAGTTTGCGTTTATGACTCTAATAGACAATACTCCCAGAACATAGTTACAATATCAAACAAGAAATCACAGGAGCTGATGTATAAGGATAATACCTCAAAATACATTCAAGTAAGTGTTTCATAACTGTCTACAATCATACATTTTAAATTGAGGTATTTAAAATATACATTTAACTGATAGATGGTCTAGAAACTATTTTAACAGTTTTATTAATGGTCATAAAAAGTATGAATAGAAATATTTTATTATGTTTGGTAAAATATATATATATATATATAGGGCAACTTATATATATATATATATATATATAGGGCAACTTGTTCCAAATGACATCTAAGTGTTTTATCATTTTTGATATATTCTGAGAAGCATATGGTGCTTTGAGCATACTAACAAGTAGATTTGGGTTGAACACACGATTTTAAAAATATTAATCTTGAATCTGGATCTCCACTTATCTTCGAATCCCAAATCCGAATTTGAGTTTTGGAAAAAATTAATAATATATGAGGAAACATAAATATAATAGGATATTAAATACAAATAGTAGCTAAATGTTAACACTATTTCTTATAATACATTCATTATAACATTCATGCATTCAGTTAAGTGTTAAATCATTGGTCTGGGGACTGGTTGTTAAGTTCATCCTATAATTCTAATTGATTCTAAGCCAACAATAAGCAGTATTACAGCTCTAAAACAAATTTCACTTAGAAATTTAAAAGAATTAAAATTTGTTTTAAGGATTTGAGAGATTCAAAGGATTAAAGGGTCTACTCCTATTAACACTCTCTAACATACTCAAGTAATATATTATACTAGTGATTGTGGTGTTTGCTATGAAGGTGGCGGTACACAACCATGGCTGTACCAGAGTCTGGAAACTGGGCTAGTGTGCTAAAACAGACCAAGAATAGTCCAGTGGTTCTCCACAAATGTAAGTTTGGAAGAAAATAATACATCTCAGCTATATAGTTGCATGACAAGAAACAACTATGCCCTTATTAGCCATCCTACAAATTAAAATAGAGTTTAGTTGACTTTCCATAATGTTAGTGAATATAGAACATAAACATATAGTAAAGTATTCACTGATTATGTGCACACAAGTCTTGCTAAGTTACAGATAGTATTGAAAGTAGCCCAACATGTCAGTTCAGTGATAGAATGTCTGCCTACTGAGCTAGGGCTCCTGGGTTTGATTACTGGCATGTCCAAACAATCTACCATTAATGAAATGAGGGTTCCCCCTTTCACATCGATAAATTAACAGCTGGGGGCTGGGTGTTGTGTCTGTTCCAGATTTAAGCTAGTATACAAGTCATGTGCTGATATAATCAGTTTGGAAATACCTCAAATAAATTGTATTACTAAAAACATAGCAGTCATAGGGAATATATAGGCCAATCAGTTTTTAATCTGCTTGTTAAATAATCGTATATTATTGTTTAATTCAATTTTATTATTTGTTAATTTTTAAATTCAGGATAGTAATTTAAGATATCTTTCACTTGTCATGATTATTATTTAATTTTCAGATAAGAAGTGTGATGAAGATGATGATGATGATTTCAAAACTGTTGCTCCGAGCATTATTGAGTTGGCGTCCACTCCGCCAAAACAGATTCTGGATGGAATGCAAGTAAGATTTTTATTAAGAATACATCTCACAACTGATTAATCCAGATATTAGGTACAAAAGACTCGATTTTCCGGGGTAATTAAGGGGAGAGGAAGTATGGATAGTATAAATCACGGATAGTACCAAAAATCCCCTTTTCTCTCATATATACATTATATATTTGATTAACTAAAGAAGTCCTTTACTCATTTGTTTTCTCTCCAAGTGTTGTACTAATTGCCGTTACTTTCCAGTGCATGTATTCATTGTGTTTGTAAAGTGTCGTCCTACTTCTCCCAATTTGTCAGGTCAGCAGCGTCTGTACAACCTTGCGGTACTATTTCCTGGTCTCTGTCTCTCTCTCAGAGACTGCCGCGCCTGTGCACTGGGTAGCAATAACAGAATGCATTCAAACGGTGGTGTATTGTTTGTGACATATTTAAATATAGCCACGGTTAAGCCGCAAACTGGTTGATCCGCCCCCGGTAAATCAAGAGTCTACTATACATGATTATGCTCTAACCACAAATCTCATTCAAGTGGAGTATTTGAATTCTTCACTTGATAGCAGCAAAATTGGGACCTGTGTCAATTTTTTTTATTTGAGAGTAGTAAGCCTAGGGAGTCAATTTTGTAGAGTTTTAAAATATTTTGTTAAAGGTTTCCACTTATTTCAATTCAAGTGTTTTCCATTTAAGACTCCAGGTTCCTGCACTAGGATGCGACATTTAGTTTGAGCTTTATTACCGGTACCTACATCAGTTAATTTGATACAATAATGGAGATTAATAAAAAATAAGGAAAAATAAATTAATTAAGTGAAAATTGAGTGAAAAAAAATCCCACCTATCACCTAGAGAAACAGGAAAAATGTGTGGTGAGAATACGATACACAAATATGACATCTTCTTCCTTTCTTTTGGCTTCTATGACAGAAAGAGTCATATAAACATTATAAAACACAGTTTCTATGGTTCAGCATTATTATTTTGTTTCCATTTATTTGAGGTATTTAATGTGACCTTTATGAAGTGACTAATTACATCAGCTCACAGCTTATAAACTAACTTATATCTAGAACAGACACAACACTCAGCCCCCAGCTGTTAGCTTATCACTGTGAAGGGGAGAACCCACATTTCACCAATGATAAATGTTTCGGCCATGACAGGGGTTGAACCTGGGACTCTTAACTCAGCAGAAAGACATGCTACCGACTGAGCTAAGGTGTCAGACTCAGCACTGTTACCTTTATAAAAACTATTTTTTACCTCTATTACTGTTTCCAGCCTGTGTCCTGGCTTAATTTCTTATTCAAGCCATATATTTTCCACTACTGGCTGGCTAGGTCTGTCGTAGCTTTATATGTCTTATAATCTATCTTAAGACTAGGACAGGCACCACATCCAGTCACCGGACATTTATTCATCACTGTGAAAGGGTAAACTCACATTACACCAATTATAAATTGTTTGTCCATGCTGGAAATCGAACCTGGAACCCTTAGCTCTGTAGGAAGACATACTACCAACCAAGCTTAGATGTCGGACTCCTTATAAAAAATAAGAGGGCCAAATAAATGTTTAGAAATGTATGAAAACAGTGTGTAACAATGTAATGTAAGTTATAGAGAAGGATGCCAACCTAAAAGGACAGTTCTCTCTTCATGCTTCACAATTCCAACTTCTTAGCACTTTCATAGTTACACATTATTTTCAATTTACAGAAATTCCTCAACTATGAATTGAATATTTAATGTTTGTATTCAAGATTTTTTTTTAGTTCGTGCATTTTTTAAAAAGCTAGTATTTCACACAAATATTATATTTATTTAGCAGTGACAAGTGTAGATTTGCTAAGCCAATTGTAAGATGCGTTAATAAATAAATTATTAATACAATTTGGCCTAGCATTACCGCACTTTTGGAACTGAGGAAATGTAGAGTTAGAGGAAATGTTTCCACATTTGCGTGAAGGGAGAGTGGGATGTTATCTAAGCCAAGCCACCCTCAGTAAACCCGGCTGAGATTCTAGCACAGAACTCTCTGTCACCAACAAACCAATCCATGCGAGATTGACCCTTAATCTGCATGTTCACTGATGTGGATTAGGTAAATAATAAATCACAAATTCTTCCTGAGGATAGCTGTCCTGGGTGTGAAGAAGGGGTTAATGACTTAGTTCTTTAGCAAATATATTTTTCGCAATAATCAGACTTTAGACCATCAGACTACTGCTTAAGAAAGAGAACAAAACCAATTTCCAAGTAATACATGTTCAACTCTTAGTGCAAATCAAACCCTGGGCACTTAAGCCACTATAAAAATGCACTAATGACTGAGCTAAGTGTTGGACACAAGTCATTTAGAATGTATAGTTATAAAAATAATCATAACTAAATAATCTTTTTCTTTATATTGTAAAATTACACCTAAACACGGGGATCGAATCTGGGACCTTTGGCTTAGTACACCAATGTTCTAACCACGGAGCTATTCAAGAATTAACAATTAGCTTGTATCGTAATCGTGTTTATTTAGAAAACATTTTAAATCTTGGTAAAGAGAGTTATATTGAATGTTTGAACAGATATGATAATTAGAAAATATAATTGTTATAGCTTTCATTATAATCTTTTGAACCACCTCAAGCAATCTATGATAACAATAATGAGTTCTAAGAAAAACACTTAAGTTCTCAAAGTTTGCAATCGTAGAAAACGTGACATATATCTACGCCTGAAACTAGCCACCCCTCCCTTGTTTTACATTCACCACTCTGTAGGCTACCTGAGGAAAGAGGGACATGGCGAACAAAATGTGTCCGATAAAAAGTTTGGAATCAATTTTAGCACAATAGCTTGCCGCCAATGCTGCAACGTTCAAATATTAAATTATACATTGAAAAGATAGAATTTTAATTGAAACTGTTAATTTCTTTGAAAAACATTTTAGTATATTAATAAGGTATGCTACGTGATAAGATGGTTAGGAAAATATAATTCAGTTATAATTTGAGTAAATTAAGTTTAATATAATTGAAAAGAATTATATATAAAATACACAATATATATAAAAATGCACATAAATATTAAGAACTATTATAATTAATGATTCATGTATGATGATGATGATAATGATGATGATGATGATGATGACGACGACAACCTTTATTTTTCCGGCAAAGTTAACCACTTAACCAGTGTTGAATACAACATACACTATTAAATTTATTGATATACAATTTAATAAAGAAATATTCAAATAAATATAAAACTATTCTCACGCTCATTCACACACTCATATAAAGCTCAAGTAGTTTCAAGAACTCAGTTTAGTTATTAGACAAGATAAATTGCTTAACCACACACTTGAAGGGGCGTCTAGATGTTAGATGACGAGTAGAGTTATCTAGTTTGTTCCAGGACAGTGAAAGAACGAGCATATGTTTGAGATCTATGTATGGGAATATACACCTGTAGAGTGGATTCTGATCTAGTGGCTCGGGTGTATTTATCTTTCAGAAATAGGAACCGTGAGGAGAGGTATTGAGGCTGAGATGATGATAATATTTTGTGAAGCAATACTAATAAATGTAGCCTTGAAAAACATTGGCAAGACAAAATACAAACATATATGAAAATTATCAACCTTAAAATTAAGACTTGAAATTAAAAAAACAATTACAACAGGTTAAATACAATACAACATCTAAAATAATATATAGTTTTGAAATTGTTAATAATATGTGATGTTATAGTCAATAAAATGCGAGACTATAATGTAGACAATTTTAGATTGAAAGGTTATGTTATTTGTGAAATATGTGTTCATTTGTAATCTAGAAGAGAGATTCCCCTTTTCTTTGAGTTTTTAGATGGTCCATCTGCCAGCTGGTTTCGACTACAAATATCGTACTATATTTTACATTACACCATTATCAGGAACTTAGAAATGTTGAAGGGAGGTGTTGAAATTTGTGTAAAATAAAACTAATCAGCAATAGATTTTATTATTAATTTCCATTATTTTCATTTAATATTAAGTTGTTAATTTACACTTTACAAATGAATGTTTTGTATTTAATATATTTACCTTGACTGCTGTGGCTCATCAAACATTGTAATGCAACAAGCTGTAGTAAGTAAAGATGTGCAAGAACCATTTTTTCAATTCAAGAGGATATCGAAACAAGAATATGAAAAAATATTGAGATGCGAGAATCAGATAAGATAACTTTCTTTGAAATTACAAAAATATAAATTATGTTTATTGAACTATATTTATAGTTTGAAGAGTTCCTTTAGAAATTTGGGCTGGTGCTTGTTTTGGATTATCTTATAATTCATTCAAACACTTAAGATACAATTCATACATATTTTAAATGAAATTAGTAAAATAGCGATAGCAGCAGTGTATACCTTTTATAATATAATTTTGTAATGTAACAGCTTATAATGTCAAAGTTTGACATTGAAAAACAATATTTATAACCAAAACATTTCTTAACGAAGGGTATTTTTGGGGAAAAAGTTCTGCCTATTTTCAGGTCTGTATGGTATTATTTGAAATAATAAATTCTTGGTTTTGTTTGCAAATTTTTTTAGAACAATTATTTGTGATTTAATTTTTTTTTCAAATTCTTCGAATTCTAGAGATTAATTTTTAACTTTCGAGATGATATTGCAATATTTTTTCCTTATATGATTGAGATATTTTCGAGTCTTGCACATCCTAGTAATAACCATACAAGCTATATATAACTAGGGTATAACCTAGATGAATAGTAAGATGCGATGCTGAAAAGAAGTGGATATATATTCAAAATTTCTTATCATACACATAATATAATCACAGGTCTACCAGTATCGATCTTAACACCAATATTTGTCTGTTTCAGCAATGTGACACTCGCTCAGCACTGCCCACAGAGCAGGTATGGCTTGACGATGATGATCGAGAAGGAACTTATCAAGACTGCAACGAATCTCGTTACCTTAACACAATCAAACAAGACAATAGGAATAAATACAAAAAACTGTCTAGGGAAGAAAAAATAGTTTTGCGAATACAGAAGAAAGTTCTAAAGAAAGAGTTAGATTTAAAAGAAAGTGAAGCAGAATATAGACTTGAAATACATGAAATGCAGAAATCAGTTTTTGAGGCGAAAAAGAAAGCAAGTGAAGCCAAATTAGAATATTACAGGATGAAAATAGAAGGTTTGAAAATAGAAAAACATTTAAAACTTGACCAAATTAGCACACCCTTGGTTGAAGTGTCCCAATGTAAAACTGTGTGAAAGTGTTCTTAGTAATATATAAATAAATTATACAATCGTGTTAGCGCTGGTGGAGAGGTGCTACATCTAATAACAAAAAAAAGTACTTTAAAATACTCCAAGACCCGAGTTTTTTCTTAAGATCTATGTATTTATTTAGTACCGTGTCTTACTACCAGTTCGGGTTATACTCTAAGATCTATATAAATTACACTATTCTAATGCCAGAGGAGGTTCCTTTGGCCATTGTAAGCTAGCACATGATCATACTTTTTACCCTTTGTTCAGCAAAATCTCTACCAAACAACCTGCATCAGTGGCCTCATGGTCTAAGATGTCACGCTCATGTTAGACTAGAGTACCGATGATAGGGAGATGAGGGTTCCAATCCCATTCGAGTGTATTGAGGGTGGTTCCAATATGGTTTTACACTCACCTTCCACACAAATGTGGATAAACTTCCTCTAAATTCAACCTTCCTTATAACTTATTAGCATGATTAGTATTACCATATAACCTGAACAGGTAGTAAGAAGCTGTGATAAAAAACTTACCTAAAATCGTCAATATACAACAAACATATATAAAGGTTTGAGTGTACTGTTGTTGTTTTTATGTTGTTGTTACTACTCTTTGAACGTCTGAGATGGATAAATAGTGTTCAAGTAAATGTCTATATCTGTATGGTGTTTCACTGTGCATGTAAGCACTAGGGCAACAGCTCCTTGTCATCGTGAGGTTTGGCTCACAGTGCAATCCTTTTTGCAACACATTGATTGAGAAACAATGCAATACAACACAGTATGGGAAGCTCATAGCAAAATTAAACACTTAAGTAAGTGAATTTCAACAGAAAGGGTGCAAATAATTTTAATCGCGAGAATGTCCTTATGGAGGAGACCACATTTCATTTAATTTAAATTAACTGAAAGATTATACAACTGGACATGAGAATCAAACCCAGACCCTCGAATAAGCGCATTGATGCTCTGAATCTGCTATCAGTATTAATAAACAATGCACATAGTGATAGTAATAATGGTATTTAATATCAGACTGCAAAGGCTATGGAAGCACTATAGGAGAAAATTACAAACTTGATGACAATTTATTGTCTGATAATAATTTTCTTAAAGGTGGAAATGAAATAGACATTATTATAATACAATGTGAGAGTGGTGATAAAAGAAATCTCCTGGCTCAGCACATATTTTACGTTTTGTCAGTTATGTCACACCTACCAGGTGGATGTTTAAACCGACCAGCGTCCCCAACCTAAATGATATGGCTCCCAGTTAACTAAGCAAGTAACACACTTATTGTATCCTCTGATGCATATTTTAAACTACCCAATGGTTATTTCCAAAGGTGTTGCAGCTATTTCTTATTCATTTAGAGAGCGCTACTAAAAGGGTCACAGTCTGGGGTTTGACCAGTTGTGTCATTAGAATGATACAAATATCATCAATGGACCTGAATTCGATTTAACAAGTTATTCAGTGTTGGCAATAAACCACCAGAGAGCGGGGTTAAGTTTGGTTGTTCAAGTTCATCTGATTGCTGAAAGAAAATAAAAATTTAAATAAACTCGGTGTTTATCAAAGTATCTGCATTTCTACAATGTCACAACTAAGGCTTACTCAGGCTGTATTTGAATTATATATACCTCTTTGTCCAATGGCATCAATGTAAAGTGTGAACTGTGTTCTTCTTTTCATTGTAAAATACATAATGTATTTGTTACTTTTATACGTTTCTACCCATCTTTTTCGTACCTTCTTGCAAATATAGTATAAAGCTAAATAATGAAATTGATAAATTAAAATAGTGTGTGTTTTAATTTGAAAATCCTTATTCTCTTTCATGATTTTAAACATGATTTCTAAGATAGCTGGTAGGCAGAAGCACTGCAGGCACAAGGATCATTTATTGTTTGAATACGCAAAGATCCTCAAGGCTTTTTGGATCCATCCTTAAATTTCAAACCTATGAGTTTTGAAACATGTAAAACATATAAGTATACTTCTAGTCCTCTTAGGGTGTCTAGATTAAGATTGGTGGCCTTCAGTCCCTCTTAAAAGGGCACTAAACACTAAATACCAACACTTGAGTGTTTCCACCAACATCAGTGCATGCCTCGTGTACCAACCACTGATTTTGTCTCCAAGATTGAGGTTTGGTGTCAAGCAGAGATATAATGATTAATGCTTATAATAGATTGAGCGTTATTTTCTCTATAATTTATGCAACAAATATAGTTTAATTATATCATATCCTTAATATAGATTATTGCTTACATGAACATAAATAAGACTAGTTTATCAAATAAGCTGTTGATTGAACAATTAAAATTACGTACAAGTAGATTTTGTGGGTTTAAAATATGAGTAAAGTATAATTTACTTTGAAGTTCAAAATGCAACATCTTTCTCAAAAGGTAAGTAAGTGCTTATGTGCCTTAAATTACACTAATTAAATTGCTAACACTAAACACTAGTATTATTGATTGACAAGTCTTCAGCCCGAGTTTTGGTTTGATGTGCTTCCCAGGGCTGGGTGTCTGGTTAGTACTACCTGCACCATCTGGTAGAAAGCACAAGCACTATTGTGCGGTTGTTTCCATTGCCTTTCACACCGAACTTCTACAAGTGAGCGCAAAAGAGTCTACCAATTTTTCCTGAAAGGTATTTTCACATACCTTCCCGGGGTCTTTACATGACACTATTGACATGGGATCGACGATTTTACTTCCCCTCCAAAGGAAGTTGTGCTATGAGTTTGTATTACTCAAGGAAAAAATCTGTCGACATCGGATGGGTCTGAACTCGCAAACATCTGGTCCCGACCCCTATACAACTGAGGTCGACTAAACACTAGTATTAGTAATTAATACTGTAAGGAGACTAACAAGAAAGATGGCCATTTTAATTGGCTAACAAATTGCAACCATACTTCTTTATACATTGAACAAGGATAGTACTTAATTTGGTGACATATATTACTAAAATCATACAACCAATCCCACCAGTTTTTAATTACTACCCAAACAAACGTAAAACAAAATATATTGTAATGAGTAGTAATTGTTTTATTTGTGTATGTTTGTTATCAGCTGCACCTGACTAGTGAGGACTTTATTGAAGTGTTTGGAATGGCCTATGAAAGCTTTGCAGTGCTACCAATTTGGAAACAACAAAACTTGAAGAAAGCGTCTGGATTGTTCTAGTTTCAACAAACTGCTGAAACTTGATTGGAATATTCAATAATTTTTTAAATATTTAAAATAAATAAAACTTTTAAAAATGGCAGTAGTATTAAATTATATTTATATAAAATGTGTTACACCATCCAGTATATATCGTTTAGAAACTGTGTTTTTTCAGGAATATGTTCTTTAAGATTGATGTTGTGTCATAACTGACAAAAGACCGACACAATTTCATTAATTATACTCTCTTTCTCTTAGATATTTTGTAAAAACATGTGTGTATTATTTGATCAAATTAATTGCATTTAATTATTAATATGTTAATGTTTTCACTGTAGTGATATTTTATTTATCTCTAGCCTAATACAAATTTAAATGATAAGTTTTCACAGTGTGCAGATATTCAGCATTAATGTTTTCACTGTAGTAATATTTTATTTATCTCTAGCCTAATACAAATTTAAATGATAAGTTTTCAGTGTGCAGATGTTCAGCATTAAATGTATATTATAGACAAATTTTAGACCTCAGCATTTTAAAGCACTCTAATCAATTTTATATCATATAATATTAAAAATATTGTATCTTCATTCATAATTTTATAAAGTAAATTAGTACCACTTATTTATTAAAATACAAATAATATAAAATGTATTGGTTCTATTTTTTTCCCTATAGAATACAATGACATAACTTTCACTCTTCCTAACCAATATGTAACTGTCACCACCCCTTTCTTTACCTCGTGAATGTGGGCCTAGAATCCGTCAGGATGTGCCATGGTCGAGGATAAGGGGGAGGTACTGGGGCATTTTTGGGTGGGTTCATGATTGATGTTAAACTTGGGTTTTAAAGAGGTTTTTTAATAATACTGTGGCTCTTACAAATGTGATGTTGGTGGTGATATTAGAATTAAAGAACTTGGAGAATGCTTGGAAGCTTTTGACTAAATGAGGGGTTGCTAGGAATTCCCCATGACCTGTCTGACTCCTAGGTGATCCCTACACGGTTCCCGAACCCATACCCTGTGTTCGAGCGACAGCCCTCAAGACAAGTACTAATGACCCGGCATCCATAGTTTAGAAATGGGCAAAGTGAACCCTAGACTTTGGTGTTAATTTGTCATCCATGTTGGCCTGGTTTATGACTAAAGAATGTTGACCACACATTTGTGGTCAACTCTTATAGTTTATTTGTTTATAGGATAATCAACACAACCTGCAACGCTCGTTTCGTCATTCATAACTCATAACATACAATATTAGACAAACTCGTCTTCCAATTTAGGCCTCGAGGTTATGTAATATTAAAAATAAATGATACAACACAAACATATAATTATACTTTCTCATATTTATTTTCATTAATTTATATTTTGAATTTTTTTTTTCGAAACTCAGTTATTATTACTACCCTTAGATGCATTTTTTCCATTAAAAAAATATTAAATTTTATTAAACATGTAAAACACCCCCCAGGTATAATTTTTAAACAAAATCTTTGGATCCAAAATCAATCATTAACAATAATTAAAGACACAGTATGGACATATAATATCTAAATATTAGGTTTTGGTGAAAGCCATCAAATTGTTTGAGTTGTAGCCAAGTTACACGCAGCTAGACAGAACTGCAATTGCCGATAGCTTATGAATCCTATTTTGGTTAAAACATTTTAGTTACCAAACACTTAAGTCACTTTTAAAAATTTTTATTTTGAAATGGCCCTATGTTTGGATGATTATTAGTAAATTACATCTCTCAATAACACTTATGTTATCTACATTTATCTTGATGTGATTTTATCAACTTGATATCTTTAAAAGAACAATGTTAAATGAAGTAAGTACCATCAGGCCCTTTAAAGTATTTAATATGTTATCAATTCTTGATAAAATGGGGATTAGTATTGTAAACTATTTTACTATTAAAGGCTGTAGTTTATTTAATATAAGATACTGTTCATAAGAATAGGCTTGATAGTGAAATAACATACTAAATAGTGACCACTGCTATATATGTTACAAGTGATGATATATAACACTTAGAGTGTGCATCATAAACCAATACACTCTATTGATACATTTGGCTAAAAATCGTAAAGTTACACCAACACAATTGCATGTGGATTAATTTCTGATTAGCATTAATGGAGATGAGGAGTTAATATAAGTTCCTAATAATGAACATTGTTGAAATATTAAATAGTATTTGGATAAAAACTGCATTAAAAAGGCAGTTTTGATCAATTTATAATGACTTCACAGATAATCAACGTGCCAAAATCTCCATTCTCTCATAATAGGGACATAACATAGTTATTAACAAGAAACTTTGTCGCTTTGTCCCCCATTGTCATTGCGGAAAATTTAGAGTAATCATTTTGTGTGAATAACAACATAGTCATATTTGAATTATTAGTTCCAAATGTTTCCGCCCCTTTCGTGTGTGTGTTAGGCCAATTACTTGCATCTTTGACTCATGATGTTTCCACGTCCTGTTATGTATAACCATGTGCGTACACCGGTCGCTATGTTATCTAACTTGTAACTTTATCAAACTAAAGTTATAGTGATTATTCAATTCCATGAACCTCTGTAATTATAACTGTAACACATTCAAATAAGAATGCACTGCACACATTTCTGGCATATCTTTGTCTTTTCTTTTCCCTTTTATGCCCATAACTCATGCAAGGGTGTGCACACAAACAAACGAGCTGAGTTGGGCCTGCTATGATGAATGCTCTTAATTCCATTTTCCTTATCCAAGTTTAAATGTATTTTTTTAAATGTTTTTGGTCTTGATTAAACAAATATAAGTTAATGGGTATCATTTTTCAGGCATTTAATATGCATGATCAATGTAAGATAGTATGATAAACAAAATTATTTGCATTTAGTTCCATAACAGAGCATTCAAACACTCTTTTTAGTATATTTAAAAACATTACAATATTAATAAAAACTAACATTATTAGTGTTTTAATACTTTATTATAGTCATCTCAACTATGGTGCATATTTTTAAAATCACCCTTTTTTTGGTGACCCTATTTTTAAAATTCTGCCTTTTCAGCATGATCCTTAGCTAGGCTTACCTTATTAATAGCTGGGATACTGGCATGAAATGGTACAATATAAACAAATAATTACCGGTATGTACTGTAAAAGAAAGAAAATCCTAGTTCCAGAAGTAAATTATTCCATACTTTTTTATTTATATCACTACTCTAATCCAATGCATTATTATGTGTACCAGCTAACAACCATTCATAATATTATATTTTTAGTACATTTTAATACTGACCGGTTAATACTTCATACATTTGTGACAAAGATGGAACTGATTTACTGTTCATTCTTTGATTGATTTACTAAAAATATAAGGAAAAAAACTTAAGATAAATTAGGAAATGACTTGATATTTTCAACAACAAAATAACTTTGCGTCAAAAGATTAGATGACATATGAGGTTGAATAAATTAATAGCCTATATTGTAATAATTAATATATTTATTGTAGATAAACTAGTCAAAAAGGATAAAAGTTGGTAGTAAGAACTACAAGGTTATAATTATAATTTGAAACAAAATTATAAAAAATTAAACTAGGTTGAACCTAATCTAACATAACCTAACTTTAAACAATTCATACATTTTTGTCTTTATTATGTATTTAGCTTCAATAATTGATTAAACTTTATCTACAACTCATATTAACCTTAACATTCAATATAGAAATAACATCCATATAATTGTTGTGTTACATTAACCTACATGTCAACTTTCAATACAAACGTAGGTTAGTGTAACACAACAATTATATGGATGTGATTGATATATTGGATGTTAAGGTTAATATAAGTTGTAGATAAAGTTGTATTAATTATTGTAGTTAAGTACTACATAAGAAAGAAAAATCTATCAAGATAACAATTGTTTAAAGTTGATAGTTAAAATAATAACATAAAACACATTAAAAATGTAGCATTAGCAACAACAAGACATAATGAAATTGAATGGAACTTACAACAATGTTAAGTTAAATACAATTGACTGTGTAAATTTAGAACATTGATTGAAAAAACAGTAATAACAAATTGAAAGGTCAAGGTATATTAATTATGTAGAAGTTATCAAGTATCAAGTATAAACAAAATTATATTAGTTTGTAATAAATAGTTTTACATTCCTTATCTGATATAGTTTTGATCCCTTGTCCTTATTGAATGCAATGAAAATTCATCGGTGGTCCTGGACGACTACATGTTTCGATGTTTCTCCATCATCAGGGTTGAGGAAAACAAATGTAAGTTAGCAATAAGATAGGTTAACTAAGCTTAAAATATTGAAAAGTAGTGTTAGAGACTCACTGAAACTTATTGCGTGAGGTTGGCGAGACTGGTGGTCACAGACGAGAGGGAGAGTAGTGAGGGTGTAACATGGCGGCGCGTGGACGTGGATAAACCGTGTGCGAGTGAAGGTCACGCGAGGGGTTGTATTTACACAACATGTGAATAGCACATGTTATGTTGGATCACCAAGTGTGTAATAACTAGGCCATGTGAGGTACAACAGTAATTAGTGTTGGGTTTAGTGGAATAAATGTATAGATTAGCTATTGAATATAAAAAAAACATTTAGACTATCAAGCTTACCTTAAGAATGGAAGTGAGATGGTGTTCCAGAAAATTTACACAGTGCAAACATTTAGACTATCAAGCTTACCTTAAGAATGGAAGTGAGATGGTGTTCCAGAAAATTTACACAGTGCAAAATAAATTTGTGAGAAAATTCTGAAGGTTTATAAGGAATGTTCTATTAGGGTGTATAACCAACGTGAGAAAGAAGTTTTATTTTACTTATATTTTTAGTTTGTTCTCTATTCACACCTGGTTATTCCATGTAAAAACAGCCCTACTGTTTTATTAAACCCTTTGCAGCTATTAATCAACAAAGTTTACAATCATTTCAGTAGATATCTATATTAGCAACATATTAAACTTTAAATATATGAATAATGACAACCTGGATAAGGGAATTAAACTTGTGAATTTTGGTGTTGTGAGCCAAAGACCAAGGGTTGTTTTCTGTTTTTAGGTTCTTATTTTACAACTAAGTTGTATTTGACCATATCTTCAAGCTCTTGATTGAGTATAACATTCAAATATAAAACAATATTACACAAATGGTATTGTAGTATTACATTTACTCAAAATAAAATTCTATGATATAACTTGAATAAAAGCTAAAAAGATAATAAAGAAAGAAATGTCATGATAGTGATATCACTGTAATAAAACAACACTTTTCTATAGTAACCCTAAAAATATTACTGACTGAAACTCCTAAAAGGTTTTTTTTATTGCAAAAGAATAATAAGCTATATAAATATGAACTTCATAACATACACCCACAATAAAACTATACATGGAAGCTGTATTGAAGATCCTCCAACTATCCAAGGTAGAGTATATTATATAATAGTGTGCAGGGAGCTTTAGTTTGTGACATTTTAGTTTTAATTAATTATAATTTAGCAAAATAAAGAGTGATGTGAACAAAAAGAATAAACTCAACATCTCTTCTAATTCCTTCCATAATTTTGTAATATTTAATAATAAGTTATGCCTCAAAAGTAAATATATTAAATAAAAGTGTTAATGTTTAAGCTGATGAAATAATATTTTTTTAAGTTACCACAGCTTCCTCAAGACTATAATGTTCAAAGAAACTGCCTAAAATTAATGCATATATAAGATTTATATTATTTAAAAAAAAATTCTGATATTTACATTTTATTCTTTATAATGCAATTTATTTGTTTAAATTGTCAAAATTAAGTCTTTAAAAAGAAACATATATTATGGCTCTGCTTATTTATTAAGTTTTTTTTTAATCTGGACAAAATTAAATATTTTTTAGCATTAAGAAAAAACACAAATTTCTGAAAAATTTGCCAAAAAAAAACAACACTATTATAGTCCTCAAATTTAAATTAAAGTATGACAGCAATAAAATCACTAATAACATAAATTTAATTTCTTTCTGTAGAAATAAAACAATATTCAGTGATTCTGTCTTGTATTGTATCTCTTAGAAGAGACCGACTTTCTTCTTGATATTTTGCTGCTTCCAATTTGGCAGCATTGCAAAGGCTTCCCATTCCATGCCAAAAATGTTGATAAACTCCTGTCTGTCCAGATGAACCTGCACCCAAACAACAAATGAAATACACTGCCGCCCATCTCTACACTGATTGGAAACTTGCATCACTTTGCTTACAGCAACACAGTAAAATTGTGTTCCAAAATAGTACATACAACTCAACTTTTATTGAACTGTGAATAATCTTCAGTGAATAAGAGTGAAGGTATTCAAAATTACAATTAAAAGTATTCAAATTCTTAGAGAGCTATTGTACTTTCCAGAAGTGTTTAGATCACCTATTTTAACAGTTACAAAGAGCTAGTTGTCACTTTTGAGGTGTGTTTCAATCACAAATCACATATATTAGCCGTTTTAGCAAGCTAGTTAGCACTTAGGAGAAGTGTTTCAATCACAAATAAAAACATAAATTAAAAAAATCATACTTTGTATCGATCATAAAAATAAGTACTGTTATCATCAAAGAGTGGAGAAATCCCTATTAGTATCCTTTGCTATAGAAAATTTATGGGTGGAAAAGTAGATAGTGCAAGAGAAAAAATCTGGTCTACTCTTGAGTGTAGAACTCACCTCCTTACGGTGAATGTTGACTTCTGGTGGCAATAGATCAAAGGGTTTCTTCAAGCGTGTAACCGGGTATTTTGTAAACTTGTCAAAATCAGGGTCCAACCTATACCCCTCGGATGGAATAAATGACTTCTCTGGTAGAGTATCAAATCTCTTATTGTGTCCACTTCTACCGACACTTAAGGATTCATTTGTGTTGGGATGGTTCTTGAGAGATGATTGCTGGGAAGGTGTTTGCTTTGGTTCAGTTGAAAGTGTGCCAATATTGCCTGAAGCTTTAGGAGGCAGGCCAGTTTGGGTACGTACATCTTCAACAGAATGAAAACCTTTGTTGGGTAAAAGATCATTTGGACGAGAATCTCTGAGGAAACTTTCTTTAGTGGTCCTATTAGAACGAAGATCATCCATTGACTGGAACATAAGAAAAATACATGCATTCAAATTTGACTGGATAGTTGTTTGGTATTTGTTAGAACATATATTCATAGAACATAGATCGATAGAGAATTTTAAAGTGAAATTATGTTGATAAATTCTTTATAACATAAATATACCTACTTGATTAAATTTTATAATCAAATGTGTTTGCACCACTTGCCCTCAAATGTCCTAAAAATATTCACATTGCTTATCTTAACTTGTGCTAAAGAAACTCACATCATCTATCCTTGTTCTAAAGATACATCCCTTTTCCTTATTTTCTTAAAGTTAATCGTATTACTTGAAATCAACTTCCCTAATTATACTTGCCATTGTCTGTCATGGAAGTATTTGCAACCCCTGTCCTGAAAATACTTTCATCACTTATCCTTTCCTATTTTAAATATACTAATATCACTTGGACTTGCATACTTTAAAGATACTCTCATTACCTGAAGATACTCTCAAACTGTTAAAATACAGTATTTAGTATATAGCTGTAATGAAATTAAGTATTTAGGAAAAAGACCGCAAGGAAGACCAAAAAAGAGATGGGAGGAGCAGATAACAGAAAGTGTTCAAGTGAGAGGAGAAGAATGGAAAAAGTTAAAGGAGATATAATGGTGAAAGGATAAAGGAATATGGAGGCATTTTACCCAGACATAGGCTAGAAACAGTTGATGATGATGAGTATATAGCTGTGAGAATATCCTATAATAGAGCTGTGGGATACAAACAATTGATCAAACATTACTTACAACATTTCAAACTAAAGATCTTACATGATTGTCTTGTTGGACTGTATCATTTTATTAAAATACTTACCACCCTCAAGTGGGAGTGCCGGTATATTTAACATGAGCAGACGCACGGGATACCTCCAATAAACTCTTGATACTTGCATGAATGATATTTTTCTGTATGTTTTGTTTGTATTACAGTTAACCTAGACACATACCATTAAATTAAATAAACTAATTGATAAATAAATAATCTTTACTGTTGTGTCAGTTAGATAAAATGCCATAATGACATGAAACTTTTTTCTAAAATGATTATAATTTCCTATTAGGCCTATTATAAAAAATTCTGTTTAGGCTAGTAATTTTCTAAATGATTCTAATACAAATACAATGTGAATACACATACGATACAGTCATAATCTATAGAGAAAAATAGTAAAAAATAACATTTTAAAAATCAGGAACTTTGGATTGATCTGCGTTCTCATCTGAAAATTCCTGCAATACTTTACCAACTTCTGCGGGAGGCACTATTCAAACTACCTAGGTGAAATTTAATTTTTTGTTTTTACAGGGTTGGGCAGAAATACCTGACAGATTTTAAAAATGAATAAAATAACATATGATTGTTATTATAAATTTTTAATACTGTCCTATAACAACAAAGAAAGAAGATTTTATTTTTTCTCTTTTCTTTACTTTTTCTTAAAAACCATGTCCTTTAGATGGTTTCCATTAGACTGCGCACACTGCTGAAGTCGATTATTGAAACTCATCATCACCTGCAGGCAACATATTCTTCGGTATGTTATGAATTTCTTTGGAAATGAGTATTTTTAGATTGTGTGACAGGCCTTGTATTGTACAATACACCCTTCAAGTGACCCCAAAGAAAGAAGTCGGATGAAGACAGGTCAAGGGAGCAGGATCTCCAAATAGAGAAATCACACGGCCTTGGAACATGTTGCGAACAGCAACCATGCTGACGTGAGCCGTGTGAGCTGTGACACCATTTTGCTGAGACCTAAGAGACTCTCATTGAGGGAAAGTGTTGATTCTTGGCACCAAACAGTTTTCAATCATGTTTGTGTATCGATCGGAATTGACTGTTATTTCTTGAAATAATCTCCAATTGTGTATAAAGATGACACAGCACACCAAACTGTAACTTTAGCACTTGGCATAGGATGCTGAAGAATCATTCAGGGGTTTTCTGTGACTAGGTAGTGGAAGTTCCGTTTATTGAGTGCTCCAGCAAGGTAAAAATGAGTTTCAACCGAAGAAAAGAAATTGTTCAGCCTTTCAGGTTTCTTGTTCACCAAATTTATCGGAACTCAACAACTGTTGATTCTTGTTGGAATGGAATTTTAAATCCTTAATAATCCGTATGACAGATCGACTTGACAGGTTTATTTCAGTAGCATGCTTGACTATCAATTGGCCTGGACTATGGCTGATTGAATCTAACAATTGAGCAGTATTCTGTTCTGTTCAAACACAACCTGGTTGTTTTTCAGCCGTAAAAGATCCTTATTATCACCATTTTGAAACCCAAAGAAGACTCGAGTTGCGGGATGGTTCATCCTTTTGGTTAAATTGTAGCCGAAAGTCTTGTTGATTATCAGTGATGGAGTTGGTTTTAAACATAAAAAAACTCTCCCGCAGCGATACGGTACCACACACTCCAATGCTCCATGGCCAACTAAACTCCAAGATATCTCCCACAAGCTGTATTTTGGAAGTGGCGCGTGTGGTTACAGTTTTGAAACATACAGCTATTTCTGCCTAACCCTGTATTATGAGCACATTCAATTTCTAAAGCCAATTCATCATATCAGCATACAATCTAATAACCAACTTATCCTAATAACCAACTTATTTCTAAAACATACATAATACTCAGAACTCAGACTCTAAGTTAACCAATGATAATATTATAGACCCACTGGGAATAAAACCGAGGACCCTTGATTCAATAGGAAAACTAAAAACAAACAATGAAACTAATATTTAGGTTGTTATAGAAAAAACCAGTGATTTTCAAAGTAGGGTATGCGCAACACATTTTGGGGGTACACGATGAAGCGGTGAAAAAGTAGTATTTAGATTGTAGAGTTAGCAACACCGCTAGTAACTGAAAGGTATAACCATTGTACAAGTAGTATCTAGATTGTACAGTTAGCAACACTGCTAGTAACTGAGAGGTGGAATCATTGTGCAAGTAGTATCCAGATTGTATAGTTAGCAACAGTGCTAGTAACTGAGAGGTGGGATCATTGTACAGTGGTATCCAGATTGTATAGTTAGCAACACTGCTAGTAACTGAGAGCTGTCCAAGTAGTATCCAGATTATACAGTTAGCAACACTGCTAGTAACTGAGAGGTGGAATTATTGTACAAGTAGTATCCAGATTGTACAGTTAACAACACTGCTAGTAACTGAGAGGTGGAATTATTGTACAAGTAGTATCCAGATTGTACAGTTAGCAACACTGTTAGTAAATGAGAGGTGGAATCATTGTACAAGTAGTATCCAGAATGTACAGTTAACAACACTGTTAGTAAATGAGAGGTGGAATCATTGTACAAGTAGTATCCAGATTGTACAATTAGCAACACTGCTAGTAACTGAGAGATGGAATCATTGTACAAGTAGTATCCAGATTGTACAGTTAGCAACACTGCTAGTAACTGAGAGGTGGAATCATTGTACAGTAGTATCCAGATTGTACAGTTAGCAACACTGCTAGTAACTGAGAGGTGGAATCATTGTACAGTAGTATCAATATTGTACAGTTAGCAACACTGCTAGTAACTGAGTGGTGTAATCATTGTACAGTAGTATCCTGATTGTACAGTTAGCAACACTGCTAATAACTGAGTGGTGTAATAATTGTACAGTACTATCCAGATTGTACAGTTAGCAACACTGCTAGTAACTGAAAGGTGGGATCATTGTACAAGTAGTATCCAGATTGTACAGTTAGCAACACTGCTAGTAACTGAGAGGTGGAATCATTGTACAGTAGTATCACAGATTGTACAGTTAGCAACACTGCTAGTAACTGAGAGGTGGAATCATTGTACAGTAGTATCAATATTGTACAGTTAGCAACACTGCTAGTAACTGAGTGGTGTAATCATTGTACAGTAGTATCCTGATTGTACAGTTAGCAACACTGCTAATAACTGAGTGGTGTAATAATTGTACAGTACTATCCAGATTGTACAGTTAGCAACACTGCTAGTAACTGAAAGGTGGGATCATTGTACAAGTAGTATCCAGATTGTACAGTTAGCAACACTGCTAGTAACTGAGAGGTGGAATCATTGTACAGTAGTATCGAGATTGTAGTGTTAGCAACACTGCTAGTAGCTTGGAGGTGGGATCATTGTACAAGTAGTATCCAGATTGTACAGTCAGCAACACTGCTAGTAACTGAGATGTGGAATCATTGTACAAGTAGTATCCAGATTGAACAGTTAGCAACACTGCTAGTAACTGAGTGATGTAATCATTGTACAAGTAGTATCCAGATTGTACAGTTAGCAACGCTGCTAGTAACTGAGAGGTGTAATCATTGTACAAGTAGTATCCAGATTGTACAGTTAGCAACACTGCTAGTAACTGAGAGGTGTAATCATTGTACAAGTAGTATCCAGATTGTACAGTTAGCAACACTGCTTGTAACTGAGAGGTGAAGTGCAAGAGAACATCAGTTATTGATGAACTTTGCAAATGTTAGCAAGAACACCCATTTCACTGAGCACCCACAGTATTATATTCATAGTTATGTTATATTTGTTCAATCATCATGTCAGTGTTTGTGTTTATTAATATATGTAGTTTTGTAAAGTAAACTGTAAATAGACACTAATAAATATAGATGTTTTATTGTATACCCATTATTATACTAAAATATGTTATATCCGTATAAGGGGTACGCCAGTAATATAAATATTCCCAGCAGTTACGTGAAGCATACAAGTTTCAGAACCACTAGACTAAACAATGTAATAATTTATTCAGAAATCTACTTGATAAATTAATAAATCCTTTGTTACTCGACCGGCTAGTGGAGTATTTCATGCCTCAACAAGGAGTCTGCTTCAAATAGCTTTAATTTACAGACAGTTAATTAAATTAATTTAATTCCAAATATATCAGTAGTCAATCAGAGTCAGCGTCAGAGTACAGTGATATCAGACTCAAAATATAAGATTGGGGTATTGTATACCCCAGAATGCCCAATTTAGGGTTAAATCAGTCAAATAATGCCAAATATAAATACTGTCATTTAGAAGTTAAATTATACTTTTGTTTACTTTCAATAACATGAAACACTTTCTCAATCATCTGTAATCAGCATTGCTCATTTGACCACATAAAAGTCACATTACACATATTTTCCAGGACTACAACTTTTATACCACAAATCCCATAAGGATCCCAAAAAATACTTTTTTAATTCAAATATTTCAAGAGACCTCTTTTAACCCTAGTCATAAGGTCTCATTATTGTCTAGTACAGGGTGGTACAAGTTATGGCCCCCAGGCCAAATGCGGCCCCCACTCTCTAAAAATGTGGGCCTCACAGTATCCTGGAGTGGAGACCCTCATTGACAGATGTGAAATAGCTATGATTAAAATACAAATATTTATTTATAAAGGTAATGATTGCACTTTACTATGCATTAATTTGATTAGTAAAAATATGTATAGATAAATATGTACTTTTAATGTTAAGTTGTTTTGTTAAAATATATTTTTTGAATATTTCATAATAAATTTTTGGGGATTAATAACCTTATTTTTGATAGTCAAATTTGAAAATTCTACCAATCAATCATAAGTACAATTTACATATAAATATTGAAAATAATCGTTTATTAAGGGTTGTTTTTTTGTTTGTGGGCCTATATTAAAGTTTGTCCTGTAATTGTGTTGGGAAGGGTCGGGAATTAGCAGTATAAAATCTCTAGAACAAATTACAATTAAATTAAATTAAATCTTGATTATGATATTTTCTTGAATCCTTGAATTTGATGATTCGAAGGTCCTGTCTCCAGTATTTACAATATATTTCCTTCCTTATGATTACTAATCTTTGAAACCAGACTCTCATTGGTTGAAACCTAGGGTCTTTTCTGTTGTTGCTTCATTTAGCCTATTATGGAACCCTTTGAGAGTGAAATTATCAGATCAGGTTCAAATTATTTTATTTACTAGCACCCTTAAGTTAAAATGACTCTCTAGTTTGACTAGTAGAATCTAAAATTTGGATGAAAAAGAAAAAACTAAGTAGTATATTATGTTACAATTTCTTCTCGTAAACAATGTGGTGTGAGAGGGGGCGAGAAGAGGAACCGGGTGTCCAACCAAACTGTATTTTAAAATTCCCTGACTTTTCCAGAAACAATATGTTTTTTGCAGCCACTCTATATAAAAACTATGTGAATTAAAAAACATTATTTTTACTAAGATTGCATCTTAATTGAGATTACTACAATTAACTGTGTTAAAAGAGATTCGAATTTGTATTAATTGGGGAAAAAATATTGTTATTTTGACTGTTGTAAATAAAAGTTGTGTATTTTTTTTTAGTGAATATGTAAAAATTTCAGAGATTTAATAAAAAAATCCCTGTTTTCCAGTTTGCTGGACACACTGCCAATAAAGTAAATATACTATTTTGAGTAATTAGAAACAATCTTGGTATGACCAAAGGACTTACCATAGTTTGTCAGGAAGGAGAAGGACCAGCTGCTATGTGTTAAAATAGATCCTTATGCATCCTTCAGGTGATTACTCGTGGGTTGTTACCAGGGCAAATCAGGCCTAACGGGACTGTACTCACCCTCGTTCAACCACACACTCAATAAGGTACTTACTCTAAAGGGAAACTTTGTTACTAACATGAGAGGGAACAGTCCTGTCAACTGCCAATGAAACAAAACACGAAATGTCACTGAATGTTGACAGCGGTTCTTCAACAAGTCTCATTGTGTGATGCAAGACAAAGTTACTCATTGTGCTTGATACTACGAGTTTTATTTTATGAGGTGGCCCAGTCCTACTGTTTCATGAAGTTTACTAACCTTAGCCATGTGCACTCGGGAGAGTTTTTTCATTTTGTGTTGTATCTGCTGCACCCACAGCACCAACATCTCTGGGTTGTTTGTCATGACAAGTAGTTCCGTAGCTGTGGCGGACACACTACAGGAAGGCAGTGACGCCTGCTCAGTCAAATGTTCTTCGTGGATCTTCAGGTAACAACCTAACAGGAAAATAGAACTAAACAATTCAAGAGTTCTTAGAGAGAACTGTGGAAATTACAGGGGAGTCCCCCTGATGAGCCAATGTGCGAGGTTGTATGAAACGATAACAGAGAAAACTATGAATGTGGGTAAGAGAGAGGAGAGGACTGGGTCATTGTGGTGAGGAGAGAACTGGATCATTGTGGTGAGGAGAGAACTGGATCATTGTGGTGAGGAGAGGACTGGGTCATTGTGGTGAGGAGAGAACTGGGTAATTGTGGTGAGGAGAGGACTGGGTCATTGTGGTGAGGAGAGAACTGGGTAATTGTGGTGAGGAGAGAACTGGGTCATTGTGGTGAGGAGAGAACTGGGTCATTGTGGTGAGGAGAGAACTGGATCATTGTGGTGAAGAGAAAGGAGACGTTGGGGAGGATTACGTTTCAAACAAACTCGGCCAGTGGCTGGAAACTGATGATGAAAACTATGAATGTGGGTAAGAGAGAGGAGAGGACTGGGCCATTGTGGTGAGGAGAAAGGAGACGTTGGGGAGGATTACGTTCCAAACAAACTCGGCCAGTGGCTGGAAACTGATGATGATGAAAGCCCTTTCAACTATCATGAAGCAGCTTGACTTTAAAGTGCAACATCATTATCATTATCATTATTATGTTAAACCAAAGCGTAGAGAAGGGTTGAATCCACTATTTTTCAAATCAGAATCTCAAATCTGAATCTTCTTTTACAGTACCTTCAAATTCTGAATCACAAATTTAAATTCAAATCTTGTAGAAAACTATGAAAACAAGAGGAAACAGGAATATAATGGAATACTAGAAAATAGAAATAGTTATTAAATGTTAACATTTTTTAATAATATCCATTTATTATAACATTCTTATATTCAGTAAAGTGTTAAATTAACTGTCTGGGGTCTGGTTGATATGTTTTAATTATAATAATGTAGGGATTGAATCACCAATAAGCAGTGTTAAAGCTCTAAATCAAATTCCTATTCGAAGTTATGAAAAATATAGATATATATATTCAAATCTTGACTCTGTTATTCTTTTGAATCCTTGAATATCCTTAAGGATCCAAGGGTTTTAAGATTCAAGGGTATCATTCCTAAAAAAAAAAAAAATTAGCAAACAACTGCTACAATAATTCAAATAAAGTTTGTAAAATAAAATTATAATTATAAATAGTGTTGAAACACACTTTTTAACACTAGTATTGTGCCTGGCACTGACGTGCCATTGTGCTTAGCTTCGTGGGCCACTGATTACAAACAAACAAACATGTATTGCTGAATGTTGAAATATGTCACATAGAATACTGTTTATAGGCAGACCTATCCGATTCTCCTTATGACTCTAAGCAGTCCACTGAGTGGGAATAACTGAACAATCATGCTGAACAAGCTACTTACTTTAATTCTAGTGTAACATACAAATAAATGTATTTATTGAACACTCAATTTCAAAATTCGAAATTCAACCAACCAAGTCAAGGAATACCGACATTTGACATTTGAAAGAGATTGTTATTTTCGAGTAATCACAGGCAACATAAAAACAAACTATGACTCACGTGTGCACTCAAGAGCAGGAATATTCTTGAAGACATGCCCCAACTGGCTGGGGCAAACACCACAGTCGGTGGGTTTCTTGTACGTCACGGGCCTGAACATGTGCTCATTATCATTTAGAGTTTCAGAGCTGTCACTATTTTCCTCATCCTCCACATAAACTATCTGCACCATTTTGAAAATTAAAATAAATAAAAAATTATCAAATTGACAGAATAACATAAAAACCAACATTGTCATGTGACTGTAATAGCTTTAAATAGAGGGATACGCAGGGCCTTACTGATTAACTGTTCAGGGGATGTTCAAAGCAGCTGAAAGTACTACCCGCACTAGTGGCTGCATGGTCTAAGGCGCTACTCTTGCAGAATGCTGATGACAGGGAGATCGAGGTTTGAATCTCACTCGATTGTACTGAGAGTGGTTTTACAAAATTGTTTTCCACTCTCCCTTTACCCAACTGCAGGCACACTTACTCTAAATATAGCCTCCCTAATCCCTAAAACCATTATTATATTTTTTCTCAACATTTAGACTAGTATCTTATACGAGTCTTAAAAGTGTGTGAGTGTGAGTAATCAAAACTTGATTTATCAGATTAAAACGAAATATTACAAACAATTATGCAATAAAAACTTTTCCAAGTAATTTTAGTGGATAAAGTTTTACAAATAGCAACAAATATAATTATTTTTTAATCATAAAACAACAAACAAAATATATTCAATCTCCAATACGACTTCGAAAATATTCCATATATTCGATTAGAGTTTGTTTCAAATCAGAAAAGTGGGCTTCGTACTCCCCTATAAATTATATTTTTTTTAAACATTAAATTGCTTCAAGAAGAATTTTCAAGAAATTCTTTGGCATCTACTGTTAAGGGACAAACAGATTAAAATGTTGGTTAGTAATAAATTAATATTCACCTTAAATATGTTGGGAATATCATTTTTATCTCCCGCAAAGTAATCTGATGTGTGTAGAGGTCCAGCATGGAGAACTTTCCTAAAACAAAATGACGTGTATTTGTTAGTTAGGGCCTTATTTTCAGTTTTCACTTAACCATAAGCAAAGTGATTTTATTAAATTAAAGATACTAGCCAACTCACATGAGATTGATGTAGATTAGATAGTTATTTGATAATTTATCTGATTCTGTTTCATAGAAAGTTATGCTCTTGGAAGCTACCATAGCATATTGCTTCTTCCAGGTCAGACGGGAACTTTGTGGTTTATCGGGTATAAAGACCCAACCTTCCATCAAGCTAGACTCTGTAAAAACACAAATATCCTAATATCATTCAAGAGATTATGTTGAGTTATAGAAAAACACAATAATTATTCATCAAGTTGACTACGGTATATATTGACACAAACATCGAGATACCCATCCAAATGAACTACACACACATTTTCACAATGTACTCCAGAATTAATTATATATGAGTGTATATATATATGATTCATTATATATATTCTCATATATGTGATATAAATATACACACACAAAATGTTAGTCCAAGTGTCAGAGCTTTGTCTATAAGGTTAAGTAGATCACATGCTGAGACATATCTATCTATCTATCTATCTATCTATCTATCTATCTATCTATCTATCTATATATATATATATATATATATGTATATATACGATAGATATGTCTCAGCATGTGATCTATATATATATATATATATATATATATGTATATGTATATATACGATAGATATGTCTCAGCATGTGATCTACTTAACCTTATAGACAAAGCTCTGACACTTGGACTAACATTTTGTAGCTGATGGTGACAGGTTATACTACAAGTGTTTTAATATGTATGGGAAATAGTGGGAGGGCTTAAGAGAGTCTACTATATAAACAAGAGGACTCAAGCCCCCAGGCTTTCTGTTTCAGAGCCTCTGGAGACAAACATTCCCATTTTGGTCAATATATTAAAAATTAAGAATTGTATAGCTGTATTAATTAGTGTAACCCAAATTGTTTTTTGAGTCAGAGACCCTCCTCCATGTACTCAAAATCTCACCAATTTCTTCAACCATTACTCTGAAGTGAATGGCTTAGTATACATTAGGTCAAATTCTTATCCCCCCCGTTTCCCCCTGAAATAAACTTGTGAATTTGTGAATGCGCCCTTTGGTTCGACCCAGTCAAGCAGTATATTTACTGACCTCTTAAATGATCTCTGTGCCGCTTTGGTTTCAATAGTAAGATAGTAGTGGCAGCCTGTATTTCCCCTCCCAAGTTACTGTGTCCTCCCTCTGGGCTGTTGTCTTGTGACACTTCCAATGGCGTTTGTTCCACAGTGTTCTCAGAGTTAATAGAGATTCGCTCATCTGATGCGTGTCCATTCAACTCGTTCTGAAATATTACAAGAAAGGTTACGCTGATTTTACACTTCTTACAATAAAAGATAATATTTTATGGACTCCATGGCATCAGCCAGCAATCAAGCTATTTCAACTGAGCAGCCACCGTCTGTTGGCGAACATAGTGTCATATTTTGTGGATAGAGGGTATCATGTCGTCAGCACAATGAGCCCTCCAGCCATTAATCTCAGTTTTCTAGACCGGAGCCGCTACTTCTTTATTCAAGTAGCTGCTCAATTATACTCACGAGACTGAGTTGACCCCGTTCCAGATCCACTGCTTCACAAATAATCTAAACATGCTGAGGATCAAACCTGGGACCTCTGAATGTGTAGCCAGGAAATCTGACCATTATGCCACAGAGAATGTCTTTAAAAATGTATAATTGGAATAAAATACAGTTTGAATATGATAAGCACAAGGAGCATTTATCCAAAGCAATTTGCCACTAAGTGGTGTAATAACAATACTGTTATTGCTATGAAAAGTTTTAAGGTGGTCTTGAAAGGAACGTTATTTAAGGTCAATACTTTTGGGGGTTTTGTGCATATTGCTTAAGTAGATGTATTCAGTTTGATTTAATGCACACACTACTCTCAACAGTTGTTGAATATCTTTCATGAGCATTGTTGAATTAAAACATAATTTTATCTCTTAATTTGAAAAGTTTCTGTTCAAATGACACTAAGTTCATGACAAATATTCGAGAATTGTTCAGATTGCTATTTGTGTAAAATTAAACTAAACTTATTTATTGTATATTTATTTTTGGCAAAAATGTTTTTTGCTGAAAAACTGTTAAAATATGGATCTTCATATGTCACCTTCCATCCCCCCTCAAGTCATTCATTTATTCAGAGAAAAACCAACATAAATATATCAGCTAGTTACATATATTATAATCAATTACACCTGGACATGGGGATCAAACTCAATCCGTGCTCAGGGTCATTCTTCACTCATATTTTAAGACAGAGTCTGTAATGAACGTGTGAATATCATCGGCTACTATGAGCACTGGTGCCTCGGTGGATGAACATTTTATTTATCACTTTAAAAACGTGGGTGTTAGACTAAAATATTCTCAAATGACAAGAGAGAAACTAAGTTAAATCAGAAAAAAATGCCTTTTCCTTATACAAAACAATATGATGGGGTGATTGATTTACTCCCAACAAAATTCTGGTGAACCGGGCCATCAATGCCTTGAAAATAAATAGTATGGTGAGCCACACAGACATTCGCCCGCTTTTATCTTAAAATATACATCTAATAAAAATATTAGTTACATTCATAGTGATTTAGTAAGGAGAATTATAATAATACTAATTAATTATTCAAGGAACACCCAATAAACAATAACAACAGGATCTGATTATAAATGAAAAGATATAATTAATATGAAATATAAGGACAAAATTAAAGATAGAATTATTTTTTAATTAGCAAAAAACATATTGAGATTATAAGAGTTTGAATAGTTATGGATAATAACAAGTCTGAATGAATATATATTATATTATATAGAAGAAATGATATACTGAATAGAATAATGGCAAACCTATAGCAAAAACTTTTACTTATAATTCTTATTAAGGTATGTGAAATCAAGTAGAACAAGAACAGGTTAAATACGGAAGAGGTTAAAATACAAAAAAACATATTAAAATTAGACAATATGTAAAAATAAAAATCACATATTCTAAGGTTACATGTTAATGAATAAAACAATACTAAGTAAGATATATTAATTATAGTAAAAAAGTTAACATTAGGATTAATCTAAGTCCATCATAGACTCTCTGCTTTAAAATATGAGTGAAGAATAACCCTGAACACGAGACAAATCCTGGATAGCTAAGTGGTTAGAGCAGTGGCGTACTAAGTCAAACGTTCCGGGTTCGATTCCCATGTCCAGGTGTCATTTTTCAATTTTCAGAATATGATATCTGTGTGTAGTGATCCCTCACTATACTTCATTCACGGGAGGAGTTTACCTCTGAAAGGTCTTTTTTCTTACCAATATCCTACTATATAATAGATTTCTGGTAGGGAAAAAAGTCCTTTCCCAGGTAAACTCCTACCGTGAACGAACAATAAATGCATGCTTAATAGCTTCGGCTACTTGATTCTTATTTTATTAGGTGTTACACATCTTATGGTTATCACATTTTTATTAAATTCATCATTTATAAATTTATACCAATAAAAAAGGGTTAATATTGACTATTGAGTCTAAAATTATAGATATAGATCATTGCTGTACAAACATTTCCCCTAAGAGCTTAAAGAAAAATGAACATAAACTTTTTAGAAACTTACTTATCTACTTACTCTATGGAATTAGAGAATTACTGTGTTAAAACTTAAGTAATATCTTTGTACAACTAAAGCTCACAAATTTGTATTAATATAGTTGACAATATCTAAGAAACTATTGATTCTATCAAGCTATATTACTGTTAAAGTTTTGTATTTTTAATAATACAACAATTTTGGAATGATAAGCTATTTACTATCTTAAATAGTTGCGGAGATAAGGAAATATCTGCTTTTGTAAAGTATCCTAAAAGTCATTTTAATACGAAAATGAAAATAGCCATCTTGTTTATAATCTTAATCACTGCCTAGATAAGAATTTTAATCAAAGTCATTAGAGCCAATTTTGAAAAACAGATTTTTCTTTTTTCGCTCTTAATTAAACTACTATTAATTTTAGGATTAAACATAAACACAGACAGCATTGAAAAAACTACTTTTTAGGGTTCGGGGGGTCAGGAAACATTGACATCCATCAACATCTTAGGTTAGATTTTTTTTATGGTCGCAATACATGACCTTTAGTGCCCGAAAAGTTTATATATATATATTTGCGTTTAGCTTGAAAATTATTGGTTTTATAAACATATGTTTCAGATAAAATATCTGAATTATAAATATACCAGATATTTGCGATGATAAGTAATTTCATATCTCAAATGGTTTCAGAGATGTGATAAAAAATGAGAATTTACGCATCAGACCGGCACCATTAAAATAATTTTGCTGAAAAAATGAGACTAGCCATTTTGTTCATAAGATTGATCAATGCATAAAAATGAAATTTAATCAAAACCATTCAAGCCAATTTAGATAAAATCGATTTTTTCTCTTTTCACCCTTCAGTAACCCACCCTTAATTTTCCAATTCCAAAAACCCCTTGGGGTAACCCTAAATAACCCCTAGATAACAAGTTTTAGCCTCATCGGTAAAATAGTTTAGGCTCTACTCCAAGGTACAAACATCCATAAAGAAAGACTGACGAAAATTCAAAAACCACTTTTTCGGATTCTTGGGGTCATGAAACATTGAAATTCTTCAAAATCTCGAGTTCGATTTTTTTGACAATCAGAATAATTTCTCTTCCTGTAAGATAGCGATGAAGTAAAATTGACAAAAGCGAAACATTTTTTTCCATCAAAGAGCATAAGAATCATGTTCATTTTCTAAGTGCTGAATTTAAAAGTATATATATTTGTTTAGAGCTCAGAAATGATTGATTTCTTTAAAAATGTTTTGGATAAAAGATTTTTTATCTTTAATAGTACTACAATTTTACAATGATAACTTATTTTGTATCTCAAATAGTTGTTAAGAAAATATTCTAGATATTAAAAATCAACCTGGTAAAAACTAAACGTAATTAAAAAAAAATTCAGTCGTAAAAATATGGCCACCTTATTCCTTTTTACCTTACACCATTATATTCCCCTTACTATTTATTTGAACTAGCACGTGAACAATAAAGTATTGAACAGAAGTTTGTGCATTGGATCTAGAGGGCAAGTTTATTAACTATTTGTAGGAAACAATACTAGTAAAATGTACTGTTAAATCTCACGTACCCTGGTAACATTCCCAATAATCATTAATAGTCCAGTATTCCTTATCTTACACCCCATACTCTGCTGACATCACAATGCACATCAATATTATAAAATCTCTGTTTCCTATTTTTGTTTGAAAACTGTTTACAAGTTTTAGTCCTCTCATAATTACTGACCTGTTTGGGGGCAGTCTCTACAGTCTCACAAGTAATCACTTCCCCTGGTGTTAGAGTTTGTGGAGGACTTTTGTTGATGAGCTCTTGCAGCTGTTGTTTCTTGTTTGACAATTGCTCTTGGATTCTCCTGTCTCGTTCCAGTATCTGTTGCTGTTGCTCCAACAACTCGGCATTCACTTTCTCTAACTCTGTAAGACGCAAGAATGTCAACTCCATTTAATATAAAAGTTGAAAAAAATAAATAGTTGTACTGCTATACTATAGCAAAATAAAAGTTTAAACTATTTAACATTTCAAAACCAAATTATGACCTACACTAAAATATTTGAGACAAATATAGTAGCACCTCCCTTAACGGACACTTCCAAAAAGCAAATTCATCTTTGCAATGGGCAGTTTAGATTTCTCCGGCAAAATAACCTTCCCGATAATGGATTTCTCAATAACGGATACATATACTATTGTACATGAATTTCTTGTACATAAGTCTTGAAATAGCAGACAAAAATTGCAAGCCCGGGCATTGTTGCAACTAGGGTGAGACAGGTGGGGCATATGCCCTGGATGCAATATTTTTTAGCAATAATAGAAGTTTCAATTTTTTAACAATAAAAATTTAGGCTTATTTTATTTTTATTATTTCATAACCAGCATTAAAATCGAGAAGCTAGTTTGAGTACCAATATATTAATTCAGCCAAAATTTAAAAAGCAGTTTTCAAGAGGTGCCTTTTTTTTTATTTGCCCTTGGTGCCATCCACTTTAGTTACACCTTTGATCACAAGTGCAAATATTTTAAATTTTAGATGTTAGATAAGCCATGGTGTTGCATTCAGCATTGGCATTGTACCATCTCCTGCTAGCAAAACAATTGCATTGTTTGGCAGTCATTGTTTTCAGTGGTAGAAGAAGCACATACACTTAAAAATAAATCATATGATGTACCACCCAGACTTTCTCGATCTTTAATCTTAAATTAGAGGCTTTACCAAAGACTATTAAAATTCGTGAAACGAAATAATATACACTGTTGCAGAAACACTCCACCAAATAGCACAAATGTAATCATATACATTGTTACATAAACAATGAGAAAAGAGGAGCATCTCTGTCAACCAAAGAACATAACAATCAATTACATATTTCTAAGTATTACGTAAAAAAAACATGTTTGCTTATAACTCTGAAACAATTGGTTTTGTAAAAATATATTCCAAATTAAAATATTTTAAATTTAAATTGTGCTACAACTTTACAACTATACGTTATTTTGTGTCTCAAATAGTAGTGGAGATGTGATCAAAATTGGAAATTTCTACCTAAGTATAGTATAGTACCCTCAAAGTCGATTACATTGAAAAATTAGAATTGCCATTTTGTTTATGATATTAAACAGTGTCTAGATAGAAAAATTAGTTAAAATTGTTAGGGAGAATTTTGAGAAAATAGTTTTTCCCTCTCTTTGCCCTACAATAAACTACCCTTAATTTTAGAGCTAGATATCTAATTCCAGAAACTCCTTGCGGGGAACCTTATAAAAACCCTAGATATCAGGTCTTAGCTTGATTGGTAAAATGGTTTTGGCTTAGTCGAAGATACAGACAGACGAAAACTAAAAAACCACTTTTTCAGTTTCAAGGGGTCATGAAACATTGACATTTACATCAAAAAAATTAAATTTATTTAAAACACAGATTTATTAATGAAATAGTCATGAAAGTTTGAGTACATTTATGAAACATTTACATATTATTTCAACGTAAATAATATATATATATGTTTAAATACATAAAACAGCCTACATGTTACATGTTATTTTCTTTTGCCATTCATGTATATTTTACAGCAGTATTATTTTAATAGCACTGAACTAAAGATTCCGTTTTTATTAAATAATCTGGGTAAATTTACTAAATACATAGTACTCTATAAAGTTTACTACTTAAATTTTATTTAATTTGTGTGTTGTTTTTAGTATCTACTGTGCAAACAGTACAGTAAGCCATGTACAGTATTTATTCATTCATTAGCCACGATTGTACTGCATACAATACTGTACAGTGTAGAAGCTAGATTTTAGTAGGTAATACATATACAGAGTTTAGGTTCATAAAGACTAAACTATGTACAAACAACATAGTTTTAAAATTACATTATATATCCAAATAAAGGTAATTTTTTATTTTCTCTCAGACCCTTGTAGAGAGAAGTATTGTGATCATAAGAAAAAAATCGAACAAAGATTTTGATAAATGTTGACGTTTCTTAATGCTCTTAAGCCGAAAAAGTGGTTTTCTCTATCCCATCTATTTATCAGCGGGCCTGTATTTGGGCCTAAAGCTCAAACCATTTTACTGATCGGGTTGAAACTTGATATTTAGGGTTTTAACAGGGTTCCCCCGAGATATTTTTGGAATTATACATCCAGCCCTTAAAACTAAGGGTAGTTTACTGTAGATCAAAAAGAGAAATAAATTATTTTATCCAAACAATTTCTCTAACCATTTTGATTAAATTTTGTGTCCAGGTAATGTTTAGCAATCAAACAAAATGACAACTTTTATTTTCCCAAGAAAATAACTTAAAGTGTACTTTACATGAGCAGAACTTTCCCAGCAACTATTTGAGATATAAAATAACTTATAATTGTGAAGTTTTAGTACTATTAAAAATTAAAAATTTGTGTAAGGAATATATTTTTATAAAACCAATAATTTCGGAACTATAAGCAAATATACAATATATTTTTATGGAGCTCTTTGACAAATGACATTGATTGTTATGTTATTTGGTGGAAAGAGATGTTCCTATTTTCTCAATGTTTCTGTAAATGTGTATATTATTTAATTTATGCTCTTTGTTGGAGTGTTTATACAACAATGCATATGATTTTGTTTCACAAATCTAAAGAGTTTTTTTAGTAAATGTCTTTATATTAAGATAAAGAAAGAGAAATTGTGTGTAGTGAACTGTTCCATTTTCTAAATCCCAGAAGGTGTATAGTATTAAGAGATTCCTCTGCTACCATATATGTACACCCTTTAAAAACAGCTATTACATATCCTCAAGCTTTCAACTTGTTGCATTTTAGCACTTTGTGAAGCAATATCTGTGATATCTTTGTTGGACGGTGTTTATACACCCATATTCAAAACATTACTGTGTTCCATAGTACAAGCAACAGGAGGGTTTACTCGTGGAGTTGAACAAACTAGATCTTTTAGAGAATCGAATTGGTGGAATGAAGATACATTTTATGATCATTTGGATTGTTATCAACAAAATAATAATAATAATAATCACATCAGCAGCAGCAGCATGTATTACTACTTGTACAGGTTATACACTTATTTGTAATTAAGATAATGTGTAAGGAATGAGGAAGGTTAAATCTCAAAGAAGTGTACCCACATTTGCATGGAGGGAGGTTGGATTTTTTTTTAGTAAATTCACACTCTGTACAACCTGATTGAAATTCGAACCCAGATGTCTTTGTCATCAATATTCCAGTCTATTACGAAAGTGATGCCTTAAACTAGCGTTTTTAAAACTGTGCCCCACGGAGCCTTTGGACTCTGCCAGAGTTATACCAAATTTTGGGAGGCAATTTTACAATATTATTTATTTGTTTTTCTCACTATAAAATAACATCAGTAATTAGGATAGCCATTTTTTTCAAATCAGAATAAAGGACATTTTCCAAAGGTGCAGCCAGAAAATGTGATGTTTTCTGTTTGTTTTATACTTTTTTAGAACCGCGTTGTACTACCCATTAGGGTTATACGATTATGTACACATTACAATAGTGGTTGTAGGGATTAGGAAGGTTATATTTAGAGGAATTGTACCCACATTTGTATAGCAGGAGAGTGAAAAGCCATTTTGGAAAAAACACTCTCAGTACACCCGACCAAGATTAGAACCTCGATTTCACTGTTATCAGCAATCTAGTCTACTGTGAGAGTGACACCAACGACCATGCAGCCACTGAAGCTTTTTTTTAAATACTTTTATACTTGTAAAATTTAACTGTCATCATTATACCATAGCATTCTATCCAGTCCCCATCATTATAACCCTGTCTATTTCAGGTCCATTCTAATGCTATCCTACCATCTGGGTCTTCCCATTGGATTAGCCAGTCAATATCTTGAGCACGTTATAGATTCTCTCATATTGCATGTTGCATACCCTGCACACTGTAATCTACTAGAGTTTATTATCCTAACAATGTCTTGTGATGAGTACAGGGTATGTAACTCATAATTATGTGACCTCCTCCACTTCCCAGTAGCCGTATCCCTTTTTGGACCAAATATCTTCCAAGCACCTTGTTTTCAAACATCCTAAGTTTCTTTTTGTCATGTAAGTCAAGATATTACGTTTCACAACCTAGAGGAAAACCTGTAAACCTATTGTTTTGTACATCCATAGTTTTAAACTATTGGACAGCAGGCAAGATTTTAACAACTCAATGGCCGAGTAATAGTTTACATTTCTCGATTGTATAATTTACACTCTAATACCTTTATTGCTGGTTAAAATTATTTAAGTTCCACTCTTATTGTAAATCTAACAAAGTAGAATCCACAAACAAGAAAAGGCACTTCACCAAAAAATGTAATCAATAAACTGTGACGGTATCAACTAGGTTGTTAGGAAATGTTGGAATATTCTCTTCGATGAGACAGTACTTTATTTTAACAAGTATTTGCAGGTTTTTAACATATTTTTCAGAAACTCTCCAATCATTATTATTATTATTATTATTATTATTATTATTATTAGCATCGCGTCTTACTACCCGTTCGGGTTATACGCAAAATCTCCAATCATTTGAACATATCCCAAGTGTATCTAGAGAAGTTTGTTCAGTTTGTATTATATCTTCAATCAACATAACATAATATTAAACTTTGGGACAGCAAAGACACAGGTTGTTTATTTTACGAAGTTTATTGAGCAAATTAATAACTTTTGGTTGTCTATGTCGGTAAATAACAAATAACAAATATTCAACACGTCATTTAATTCTTGTCTATCTATGTTGTGTCTGATATTTTACTTGAACTTAAAATAAAAGATAACAATAAAGAATTCAAGTTGTTCTTACAGCAAATAACAAAGCAAAACAAAATGATACATTTTCGCGTTACATGTCTACCAACAAGACAATGAATAATTTAATAGTTGAGCGACAATTAACCTCAACACTTATCCTTAATTATCGCTCTACGAAGTTTTACAAATGAGCTTTTAGCAAGTGGTTTAGTCAGAATATCTGCAAGCTGACTTCTGGTTTGAACATGCTCAGGAAGTACAGTCTTACCTATATTCTGTTGAATGAATTTTCTCGAAATTTCTATGTGCTTTTTACCCTTGGTTGTCTTGCCTTCATGTGAGTTATGCAGCATAGTTATTGCTGACTTATTATCAACGTACAAGGTAGTTGGTTCATCAGTCTTCAGGATTTTCAATTCCGTGCAGATTCTTCTTGTCCAGCTGACATCATCTATCGAAGAAACAGCAGCTCTGTACTCGGCCTCAGCAGTAGAATTTGCTACCACTGGTTGCTTCTTGGAGTACCAAATTACAGGTCCTCCTCTCATGAGTAGTACTCCACTCGTTGACTTTCCTGACTCTCTGTCTCCTCCGTGATCAGAGTCTGTGTAGGCCACTAGTCTTGATCCTCCATCGAATTTGATGCCATAGTCCACAGTACTCTTCAGATACATGAACACTCTTCTAATCATTTTCCAATGACTTTTCATTGGTCTGTTGCTGTACCGACTTAGATAATTTACAGCGTAGCTTATATCTGGTCTTGAGATTGTTGCCAGATAGAGTAGTGATCCGAGAGCCTCTCTGTAGGGGGTTCCCACTGGTACTGGTTTGTCGTTCTTCTGTTTTTCTTCGTCAGTCACCATCCCTTTTTCGATCGGTGTTGAAGCTGTGTTGCACTGATCAAGATTAAATCTTTTTAGAATTTTTGTGGTGTACTTTGGCTGACTTATGAAGATTCCATCCTGTTCAATTTTCAATTCCATGCCAAGGTAGGATAGCTTGTCTTGGATCTTCTTCTCGTACATGATCTCAAATTGTTCGTTGATCTTCTTCAAGACTTCGAAAATAGCGTCTTCTCTCTTGCCTATAACTAGACCATCATCGACAAATAATGAGATCATGATTGTCCTGCTCTCATTATAATATATACAAGGATCGTCATCTGTACTAGTGAATCCAATCTTCTCCAAGTGTGAGGAAATCTTTTCATTCCATTTTCTAGGTGCTTGCTTCAGACCATACAGACTTTTCCGTAGTCTGCACACTTTTTCAGATCCGTCTTCAAAACCTTTTGGTTGATGCATATATAGCTCCTCCTCCAGGTCACCATGAAGAAATGCCGTTTTAACATCGAAGGTCACTACTTTCATCTTCTCAGCTGCTGCATGACTCAACAGCAATCTAATTGATGTGTGACGAGCCACAGGACTAAAGGTATCAGTATAATCAATTCCTTCCTCTTGTTCAAATCCACGTGCCACCAGTCGAGCTTTGAATTTTCCATTCGTCTTCTCTCTCAAAACCCAGCGACAGGTGAGTGGTCTAGCATACGGTGGGCACTTCACAAGTTCCCAAGTCTTCATCCTGATCAGCGAGTCATATTCTTCTTTCATTGCATTGTACCAGTTTGTGTCTTTCAATGCCTCATCCACTGGTATGTCCTGAACTTCACCAATCATTGCATTTTCATCTCCTCTGATGTAACTCATCACATAATCAGAGAACCTTGCAGGTTTCTTCAGTGTCTTGCGATTTCTCAATACTCTCTTTTCTTGTCTAGACGATGTTGATTGTTCATCAATATCTTCGTTTGACTCTTCAATCTGTTCTTCTTGTGTTTCTTCTGCATTACTGGTCGCATCATCATGATCTGATTCTTCTGATTCCTCTTTTCTATCATCTTCTTCATCTTGATTTGTTGTTTCCTTCTTGAAAATTGATTCAACTTCTGTCTGCTTCTGGCTTCTCATCTTGGCTTCATTAAAAGTAACATTATCCGTACTAATTACTCGACGACTGTTTGGTATATACACTCTGTATCCTGTTGAATCTACATCGTATCCTACGAATATTCCTTTCTCTGACTTTTTGTCTAGTTTGTTTCTTTTTGGCTTCAGTACAAAACATTCACTTCCGAAGATCCTCATCTTGCTCACATTCATCTTACGACCAAACCAAAGCTCAGCAGGACTCTTGCCAGGTACTGAACTCGTTCCAGTCTGGTTGATCGTAAAGACTGCGTAGTTTACAGCTTCTGCCCAAAGCGTCTTACTCAAATCATTTGCGTGGATAGCTGAACGTGCAGCTTCCACTACGGTTCTCATCTCCCTCTCGATTCTACCATTCTGTTCTGGCGTATATGGATTAGTAAAGGTGTGAAAAACTCCAAGTTCCTCAAGCAGTTTCCTTGTTTCTTTGTTCTTGATTTCCAATCCGTTGTCTGATCTCAAAGCTTTGACTTTCCTGTCAAACTGATTTTCCACCAGCTTCATGAATATATCCAGTTTTGTGACTGCTTCATTCTTTGACTTCAAGAAATAGACCGTTCTAAAATGTGAAAAGTCATCCTTGAATAACAGAAAATATTTGGCTCCTCCAATCGACGTAACTTCCATTTCACCAAGATCCACATGGATTAAGTCCAGAGGTTCTTTGGATACTTTCGTGTTGATTGGATGTGAGACCCTGTGCTGTTTGCCATAGATGCAGCCTTCACATGTATAATCTTGCCAATCATCCACATACTTGATATTGTTCTTGCTCAAAATGTTTCGAACGTACTTTACGTTCTGGTGAGCTAGTCGTTCGTGCCAGATCCTGATAGAGTCTGCAATCATACAGATTCCTTGTCCTTCCTTTCGTAGCATCATCTTGTACAAATTTCCTTCTCTCTCTGCAATGACTTTCGTGTGTTGACCATCTGAAGTAGTAATTCTAGAAGTATTTTTGTCTGCCATTTGAATGTACCCCTTGTCCAAGATCTGTCCTACTGAGAAAAGATTGTAGTCCAGCTTGGGAACATAAAGTACATCTTTCAGACTCACTGGGTTCCAGTTGTTTCCATCATATGCCTCAACATCAATATCTCCGATGGCAACGCCCTCCAATTCAGTTGCATCTCCAATAACAATGGTAACAGGTTCTTCAAGATGCGTCAGGTGTGAAAACCATTCTCTATGTGAAGTCATATGCTGCGATGCACCACAGTCCTGAATCCAGACGTTACGTTTATATTGTTTCTGCTTGGCGTGTTTCATCTCTGCACTTGACAAACCAATTGTCAACAAGGCTGGTCTGTTGCTACTTGATGTTGTTTTCTTCTGATCGCTCTGTGGACAATCTTTTGCGAAATGTCCTTTTGTTCCGCATGTATTGCACGGATACAGTTTCTTGCAATGCTCAGTATATTTCGCACATGGCTTACCTCTGCAATATTTAATAACGTGTCCTTGTTTTCCACATTTATAGCAAGTCACTTTGGACTTCTCTTGCTTGTTTGCCGGTTGCTGATTTGACTTCTTATAATGTTTCGATACTAGAGCACTATGTGAGGTTAGGTCCGGTGCATTTTCACCAGAACTGATTCTCTCATCCTCGATCCTCAAGCGTTCAATCAATCTCTCGACAGTTCGATCTGCTCCTGTGACGGTATCCCAGGCTGTCCTAAAATGTGCCAGCTTCTGAGGTAGTACGCTGATAATCCTGGTGATAATCCAGTTAGATCTCATCGGGTCATTCTCACTTGCTAGTTCATCGGCAATCTGCACAACCTCCATACAATTTTCCACGGCTGACTTGTTTTCATCATAAGTGAAACTGAAAAATTTTCTCTGCAGACCTTCTACAGTGACATCTGTCACAGTACCATACAAACTTGTCAATTTCTCTAACATTTGTCTTGACGTTGTACAATTTGCAATTTTGATCGCAATATTACTACTAACATTTAGGCCTATTAAAGTCTGAGCCTCAAGGTCCTTGTTGACCCACTCTATATCTTGCTCATCATTAGCGCCACCTGCTGGCTTTACAGTGAGACCACTTACAATATTATATAAACCTTTGGACTTTAATGTTAGAATTAATTTAAATCTCCAAGATACAAAATTGACTTTTCCTTGAGCATCTTCACTTAAAGTTTCTAAATGAGATCTTACAGTGTCCATACTGACTGATTTTAATACAAATTTATCAATGTAATTAATTTAACTTGACTAGACGTTAATTAAGTCTTTCAAAATTTTCAATACAATTTGACTTGACGTTATAATACTGTTCAAATTATAATAAGTAAATATGAAACATAAAATGACGTGTCGCTCGAAAAATTTCACGGCTTGTTGCTTGCTGTCGACGTGTGATGGCTTGCTGCATGCGGCGTACGACTTGCTACTTTTGGCTTACTACTAACGGCTTACTGCTCACGTCTTGCGGCTTCGACTTGTTGCTTTCGGCTTGCAAATTATTTGCTTTTCCTTGTCTTTGCTTTAGTCCACGTTGTCCTACAGCACTGTCCTGGGCCCATAACCTATTAAACTTTGGGACAGCAAAGACACAGGTTGTTGATTTTACGAAGTTTATTGAGCAAATTAATAACTTTTGTTTGTCTATGTCGGTAAATAACAAATAACAAATATTCAACACGTCATTTAATTCTTGTCTATCTATGTTGTGTCTGATATTTTACTTGAACTTAAAATAAAAGATAACAATAAAGAATTCAAGTTGTTCTTATAATAAATAACAATGCAAAACAAATGATACATTTTCGCGTTACATGTCTACCAACAAGACAATGAATAATTTAATAGTTGAGCGACAATTAACCTCAACACATAATTTTATAAAGAGTGTGTCATTATTATTTTTATGGATTTATAACGAAATGCATTTGTGTTTAAATTATGTTTGTAAAAACAAACTACGTGTTTTAAAACGTTGCGAGCCTCGCACATGTATAAGAAAACGGAGAAGGATGATGAGTTGGAGAATGGCTTTCAATCTTACTCTTTATTCCTGAACCTAGTAAATCCCGGGCATCCTCTATCCTCACTGTTGTACTGCGAGAGGAAACCAATATGTTAATATTAAAACTTCAGAGAGTATTTTTTAATGTGTTACAGTATATGTTTCAGTAGATTTGGTTGTAGATCTCTCAAAACATCACACAAATCTATAGTCTATTGCTGTAACTAACATTATGGCAACTATTTAAGCAAAACATTACTAAACAACCTGAATAAATTTAAAACCTATTTAAATAGTGATTTACTCAGTGTTGTATTCAGTTATATGAACATAGTGTGTAGAGATTATTACCTTTTTGTAAGTCATAAGTACGGGTATACAGCTCTTCTTTCTCAACTAATAGCTTGTTGACATATTTTGTAAATTCTTCTTCACTTTCTTTAAGCTGTTAGAACACAAAGTACAACAATTAAATAGCAATAACTCAAAATAAACTTTAGGAAGTATATTAGTTGCTCTACTCATAGGTATTATTTTTAGGTGTTTATCTAAAATATTACAAAAACAGAAATACTTCCAACATGTAAAGATAATTTAATGAAAACTTATAAATATTAATAGGTAACTCACATTTACACAGTTAAATAAAGAAAAGAGTTAGGAACAAAACCTGTGCTGGTACTTACTGAAGTAATTTCCAGTTCTCTTTCAGCTAGTGTGTTTTCCAATTTAGATATGTCTACTTTAACCCTGGCTTTGTCTTGTGCTTCTCGTTCACTGAGCTGCTCTTCTAGCGTAACCACCTGCTTTCTAAACCCTTGAACAATGTCTGTTTGTAGCTCACGATCCCTCATTAAGTCACTAACTACTGTTGATTGATTCTTCAACTCTGTCATCATCTCCTGTAGCTCTGTTTGCCGATCAAAGTCTTGTGAACTTGCTAAATCATTTTGCAGGGCTTCAAGAGCCTGTGAATGTTTAAATACCTCTTGCTCCAGATTTCTGATTGTCTCATCTTTATCTTCCAGAGCTATCTTCATATCTAATATAGTCTTAGTTTGGTTTAGATTGTCATCAATAACGTCTTGAGTTGCACGAGCTTGAGCTAGTTCATTTTCCAACTCTTTCACTCTAGCTTCTAGTGTTCTTTCTTTGCCTGTATGAACATGAACTTCCTCTTCGAGTTCTTGAATTCTAAGATCGTTACTCTTGATATGTTGCTGTAGCCCTTCTAGCCCTGCCAATTGGTCGTTTAGTTCGTCAATCACTTGGCTTTGACTGACAAGTTTAGCTTGTTGCTCGTCTATGGTTTGATTTTGCACATCCAGCTCAGAAATTTGTTTTTTAACATCTCTTTCCATATCTTGGACATCTAGTGCCGATTTGTGTAGTTCTTTTTCTAGTTCTTTTATTCTAGACAAATGATTGTTTCTTTCTTCTTTTAGGTCTTCTAGTTTTCTATCTTTTTTCTCAAATTCTTTTTCAATGTCATTAATAGTGTAAGTGCCTGCCTTGTTAAGCCTATTTTCTAAAAGTTTCTTAATATCATTATCAGAAACACCTTCAATACTTATTTTTTGGTTCTGAGCCTCTGTCTTCAGCCTATCCTGTGTGGTTTGAGAAATATCATCTTGCAAGCCCTGAACTATGGCAGCCTGTTGTACCAGCTCGTCTTTTAGTTCACCATTTACTCTCACCTGTAGCTCTAGTTCTGTCTCCAAGTCTTTAATGGTTAGTAATCGATCTCTTAGATCCGATTCAAGTTTATCTATTAAAGACAGTGAAGAGTTTAGCTCTTCTCGCAATTTCTGAATTACTTCAGATTTCTCAGACAGTTTTAGTTCATGCTCACGTTGATGTTCTTCTAACAATTTCCTTAGTTTATCAATGGTTTGTACTTGCTGTTTTGTTTCTTTCTCTAAATTTTGGATTGCAAATAATTTTTCATTTATTTCTTGTGTATTTTCTCTTTCTTTTTCAATATTGTGTTGTAGCTTTCCCTTATCTATTTTTCTTTGTTGTTCCACCAAATCAACAAGTTTACTCTCAATATCATGAATGATTTGCTCTTTGTGTTGTATTTCATTACTCATCTTTTTAATTGTCTGTTCATGTTGTTCACAAGTATAAGCTAACTTTTCTACATCACAGTTCACATCTTGCTTTGTATTTGAATCAAGTGCCTCTTGGGTTTTCAGTGCTAGATGTTCTTGCAATAGTCTTATTTCTTCTTTGTGATTTGTTTTGTGTTCTTCTAAATCCTTTATAATTACCAATTTACTTCTTAAAACTTCATATAGATGTTCTTGCAATAGTCTTATTTCTTCTTCGTGATTTGTTTTGTGTTCTTCTAAATCCTTTATAATTACCAATTTACTTCTTAAAACTTCATTCAGTTCTTCAACAACATGTGGACTTTCAGACAGAAGCTTTAACTCTTCTATCTCTTGTTCATATTTTTCTTTCAGCTTTTCTAGTTCATCAATGATAGAAGATTTTCTACGTAATTCTTCATTAAGCACTTTAATAGTTTGAGAATCTCTTGACGATGTTTCTCTCAACTCTGCGATGATTTGATCCTTGATTTTTGTGTCCTCACCAAGCGATTGAATTGCATCAGTTTTTAAAATGAGTTCTCCTTGCCAGTCGGAGGAAGTTTGCTTCAATTCTTCTTCTCTCTTCTCTTTGAGATCTCCAATGTGTTCAGGTTCTATTAATGCAGCACCAACTGTATCACGTGGGGCAGGAACGGGTTTTGCCTCCGCTCGTAAGTTTTGCTTCATGTTTTCAATCATTTGATCCTGTGTGTCTCGTTCTTCCCCTAGTTTTAGAGCAATGCTCGACACCGCTTTGAATTCATTGCTAAGAACTTCATATCTTTGAGTTTCTTGTTTCAAATCCCTTCTTAGGTTTTCAATTATATATTTAAGTTCTTCTTTACTGTTTTGTATTTCTTTGACAAGATCTGATTTATCAATAAACTCATTATTCATATCTTTAATAAGTTCTGATTTTGTCATCAAAGACTTTTTAAGTTCTTCAATAACTTGAGATTCATTTTCAATCATGCTTTTTAACTCTTCATTTCTCTTTTCTACCTCTTTGGTATAAGATAATTTGTCATCCAATTTATTATTCAATTCAACAATAATCTGTAATTGTGTAGCCAACTTATATTTTAATTGATTAACTTCCTCTAAGTCGTTCGTTAATTCTCCATTTCTGCGATATGTTGTCAGTTCTGCCCTCAATTTATCGACTAGCTCTTCATACTCAATCACTTTGTGCTTAAGTTCTTGACTGATTTCTTCTTGTTTGATGTTCTTGGCTTCCAGCTCTTGGATATTTGTACAATTGACACTTAGCTCAAGTTCAAAACTCTTGATTGTGTGTACATTATCCGCCAAGCTCTCTCTAAGCTCCTGAACAGTTTGAGCTTGACTGGCAATTTTATTTTCATATCTGTCAATAATTTCTGTTTTTTCTAGAAGAGTTCTTTCAAGATATTCCAATCTGCTTTTAAATTCTTGAATAATATCTTGTTTGTGCCCTGCAATCCTTCCTAGGTATGGGTTTTCATATTCTTTATCATATTTTAACTCAATACCCAAACTAGCAATGGTGGCAGATTGTTCATTCAATTGTTTCTGGAGCTCCTGAATGGTTTTCTCCAGCAATTCTCTATCTTGTTCATAGTTCTGGATGATAAGTATCTTCTTATCAAGTTCTTGTTTCAATGAGTCAAGATTAGGCTCTTTGTCTTGTGATGAGCTAAAACCTGGCAGGAGATCAAAGCTTTCTGGTACTTCAACTCTTGGTGGGTGAGACAATGCAAACGTTGAAATGGGTTGTCTTATCTTCAAATCCTCAACTTCTACCGTTTTCTCCAACAATTCCCGTCTCAAATCCTGGATTAAACTTGACTGGAGAGCTCGACCAGACTCAAAATTTGAAAGAGTTTCATCTTTCTCCTCCAAAGCTTTATTCAAACTCTGAATTGTTTGGAAATGCTGCACTAAATTATCTTTAAGGTCCTGGATGATTTTTGTGACTTCCTTGTCCTGTCTCAAGTTTTTAACTGTAGCAGAACCAACAGTCTTAAACAAAAGATACATTTCATTTAATAAAGATATTAACATGCAGGATCAACTCCTGTCTGTATGGCTTATTTATTAAAACTATTTGTCTACTGGTGCACTAACATAATATATATATATATTCTCCTGTGAATGTGGTGGGTTTATACAATCGCCAGTGAAATTAGAAAACCACTGGTTTGGTTGAGGAATGTTAGACATTTCTATACTATTTCACATACTCGCTGAACATTTTACAAAATAACCGGTGAGTTTATAAAATTACCATCAGTCACTGGTGGATGTTAAGAAGTCACACCAAGGTTAGGCTGTGTTTTTATAAGTTAGGTTAGACTCTGCTAAGTTAGATTAGATTAATGATATATACTTTCGTCAGCACAAATTATGATTTTATAAAATCACCAATAAATTTAGATAATACAGTTCATGTTACATACTTTCCCCATATTACATTGGGAAAGATATAGAATCCCTGGTAAATGTAGATACATCTTATTATTTATTAAAGTGACCATTGCTTTTGGTGATTCTATACAGTCACTGGTAGTTTTATAAAATAATGAATTCGGCACACTCACAGTAACATATATATGTATATGCTTATTTAGTATATTGATTATTATTTACACTTCTCAACATGAACTCTACCTCCAGAAATATTTGGGATGATTTTAGTCCATATTTATGTGTAGATCTAGGAAATGACAATAAAAATGCCACATAATGTCCCAATTTTTTAAATATCGGTTTTATGTTCATGCATAGTGCATGTTTATTACTATTTTTTAGTGAAGGGAATATGACCCTGCTCTGTCATATGACCTCCAGTATGGTTGTTGCATGCAAACATAATAATTAACTCATAATGAAACATGACACTGACCAAGATGGAAACTGGGCTTCACATGAGTCCTTTATTAACTGCACAACACATCTCAGTATGTGGCTAGCTGTAAAACTCAAAATTATGTATTTTGATGAACCAATGGTGTGGTAAGAACCACATAGCCACGGATGTATAAATGAAGTGATCACAGTTTCAAATATCCAAAGTATTATCTGCAATAAGGCCGGCTCAACATAATGAAGAACCGCCAGTTGCAGTTTCCTCGATAGCATGAGATGAAAGAACTAGCTCTGAAGCTTGTACAGATGGATGTGTTGCAAACTCTACCGAACCATCCACTTCTAAGGATCGATACTGCCAACAAGGAACTGACGACAAACTTAATTTAATCAAGAAATAAGGTTTTGATGAGACAGTGACTAAAGTTAACCAAAGAGCACTTTGAACTTCTTGGTTCCTGGTTACAGGAATGGGAATTACCTGAAGCTGGAACTAAATAACATTGTATCAACAACGCAGTGAAGTGTATTCAAAGTATTTCAACATGTAGGACTGTATGGGAAAGATTTTATTGGGCTTATGAAATAATCAGACATTGAATATAGTCCTAAAGGATGGTGCGTATTTATTGAGATGTCAAAATTAAGTTTGAAAGCAGTCATGCTTCATAATGGAAATACATATTGTAATGATATCGATTTTTCCTGTCTTTTTAATATTCGAGATCATATTTCAAAGTAAATATATTATTTCTTTTTTTAAGTTAATATAAAGTAAACTCATCTTTTCTAGACTACGGCCATGTTTCTTTTTCTTTTATTTTAACTGCACGTGTCAGAAACATGGATTTTACTTCCTGGTTGTAATGCGCAGTAAAATAATAGCAGGTGCAGAGTAACGCGTCTGTTTTCTTAAATGCGCGCTAATTAAAAACTAACCCCATTGGTCGATGGAAAGAAAGCAAGGAGTGGTCTGGGTTCGAGGGTGTGAACTACGGGGTTCACACGGTTCGACTCAAGAAGACGCTAGCTTGGTAGACGCGTCATTCTACTCTTTTTCGGGAGACGAGAGAGATGTGTAATGCAAAGCAGCATGAATCTCGTATAGTTTGATAATGTTAGCTTGGTTGTGTTTGGAATCACGGCCAAGGTGTTTTTACCTAAATGGTTTCCATTATTCTTTTTCAAACAACAGTGATATGTAATACATTATACCATTAAAGTTTATACAAAAGTATCTATTTTCGAAAACATTTATTTGTAATATATAAATTCTTCAAACCAAAGTGAAGTTAGTACATTACAATGGCGCCCAACGTGAAGGCATTCCAGCAGTACGTCACAATTGACGTCCAACAAGGTGCAGTTCCAATAAGTACGTTACAATTGGCGCCCAACGTGGGGCAGTATCTCTGTACGTTACAATTGACGTCCAACAAGGTGCAGTTCCAATTAGTATGTTACAACATTTATCAGTTCCTCTAATTCATGATGCTGGCTTGAAAGAAACACATGAAAGTATGTCTATGATTCTGAATGGTGTAAGGTACCAAGACTACTTTTGAAATGTCTGTGGTAATTGTGGGGCTATTAAAATACTAAAGATTTACCAAAATATGTTTGTTTTCCCTCTCTATGCTTGTGGGACAGTCAGACCACAGCAAATCATTATATTGTGCAACAAAAGAAAAAAAAGAAGTGAATATTTACCTGGAAGAAATAATGTAAATATGTTTCACTGGTTGAAACAGTAAATGTTCTTCTTCCCCCTTTGAATATAGAGCTATGTTTAATGGAGACTTTCATTAAGGCTGAAGATGAAATAGGAAGTAGATTTACCTATCTTGCAGAAGATTCTCTCAATATAACAGCTGATAAACTGGGTGGAGTGGGGCTAATGCTCTAGATCTCGGCCGTTCAACCTTATTTTACCTCTTTCATGGCGTATGGAGGAATTCATTTCTGAGGTGGACACACACACACCATTAAGGCAAATTCCATTATTCCCAGATGGTTGAATAATATGTGAGAATGATGGAAAGCAGTGGGGACCTACAGTTTAACGTGGGTTCCAAACCACGGTAGGGGCCTGGCATTCCACATATTCACAAAGTGTGAAAGTACACACTTTGCCAGAGGGGAAGGAAGGGTTCGGTAATCAGATAAATGTGTACCGGGACCAGGATTTGAGCCCCGGACTCATAAAACAGAAGTCTGACATCTAGACTGCTAGGTCCCCTTAGAGGTTCTAAACTTCATTTGGGTTTTTTTTCCCTGATGATTTGGGAGTTTTGAGTAATGAGCAAGAGGAATGCATTCATCAGGACATATCCATGACGGAAAAGAGTTATCAAGGTCATTGGAATACTTCCATGATGAGAGATAACTGTTAGTTTTTTAACAGGGAATGCAAAACATACTATTAGAAAAAATTATCCATTTTAACTACACAGAATACAAATTAATATAGTAACTGTTGTATTTATAATGAAAAAATTTAATGGAGAAGAATGTATATTATATTGTGACATAATAATTGTATGGTAATAAAAAATGGTATTTCATCAAATTTTTTAGTTTGAGTAGGCCCTATAACTTCTGATATAGATGTGACATTGAAAAATTAATGGTATTTCTTGGAATCATCCACTTATGTTCTGTAGGTAAGAAACATTTATTTTTGTTGACTAGTGTTATTTTAGCGCCATGTATTACTACCGGTTCAGGCTATACACTTATACACTAATTTCGCTAATGAGTTAAGGATGATAAAGGTTGAATTTAGAGGAAGTAAGCCTGCATTTGCATGGAAGGAGAGTAAGAAACCATTTTGGAAAAACCACCCTCGGCACACCCAAACAATTCATTATTATTTTAATTATTATTACTAATTAGCACCACTTCTTACTACCCATTCAGGTAGTATGAAATTACACTAATGTGTAGTGGTAGAGTGATTGTGAGATGAAATGGAGGACCTACAATTTAACGTGGGATCCGAACCACGGTGGAGGCCTGGAACTCCACACACTCACCAGTTGTGATTAATAAACATCTTGTCAGGAGGGTTTGGCAATCAGATAAATCTGTGCCGGGAACCAAAATATATAAATTTAGTAATTAATATATATATACATACCTTAATAAACTAATTTGTAGACCCATCATTTTAAATAGGTTATATTTCCTTGAAATGGCTAGCAACTTACACACTCTTAGATAACACCTACAGTAGAGTATAGCTTATTTCAGTTATATCTGTTGTTTGGATTTTTTAATACTATTATTACAATGAACTGTTTGTTTTTGGGGAGGGGAAGACTTACTTTACTTCTAAACTTTTAGACAAATACTGGATAATATTACTATACAAACAATATAGATACCATTATTAATTTTAATTAAGAAAAACTACTGTAGCATAGCAAAGAATAAATTGGTTTTAATGGTACCTAGAATAAATGATTCAAATATTGTTTTATAATTAAAAGTTTTTTAATACAAAAATGTTGCAAAGGAAATAATTAAACTTAAATTAATAATGAATAGTTCGGATTTGGTATCCATGCATTCAAAATAGCATTGAAACATTAAGAGCTCAAAGTGAATATTCAAAATTCACGAAAACATTATTGGGTACTGGTACCTACCATATCTCTTAGTCTGTCTCATCACTTATGAATCAATGTTGTATGTAATGTGTGTTTTTACATATATAAAAAATACTTATAGCACATGGCAAGGGATATGAACTCAGGCTATTCAATTTACTAAACTGTCATTGAATGTGTTCGTGTATCATTAGTGTATATAACTGAAGGGTCAGAGTTTGAATCCCTGTCAAGTTGGCAATTTTGTATTACCATTTTATTATGTTCTATATTTCTTACGTTATAGCAGACAAAATTACAGATTCTAGCATCGCCATATAGTTTGTTGAGAGTATATTTTCATTTGAAGGTTGTAATAAATACTAGCAATCAAGGTATTTAGGGTGCCCTGTGGTAGCATTTGCTTGATATCAGTTATACAATGATTTTCTTACAAATGAATATTTGGACACCTCTTACAAAATACAAACTTTTTTTCTGCGGTCAACGTTGAATGTTACTATAATATTAGTTTATATATTGATAATAGCTATCAAAAGTGACAATTGTTGGTCACATGATTTGATGTATGAATTCATTAAAATAGATCTAGGAATATTTTACAGCTATCAGATATGCCCATTTGTAAGCAAATTGGGGTAAAAATGTAATTGAAGTTTTCTCTAAATATGTACTATATCTAATTTTAGCTCATGGGATATTATTGGAGCAAGGGGCTGTATGGCGACATCTAAAAACAAGATCTTGCGATGAATGGAATAGTTTTAACCATCAGTACCATATTAATATTGAATATGTGATCAAACTGTACTATAAAAGTGGTATGTACATCTTTATCAGATACCTTGAGAGGTTTTTCTTCTGAAGAATTACTCTTTTGATCGGAGGAGGATCTGCCTTGCGTGCTGTCACTCACTCGCTGAATTTCACAAACAAACAAACAAACAAATTAGTAACAACAAACAATATTTGATCAACAATAGATGTTATGTCACAGAATGTTAAAACATTTCATACTGGTAAGTATTAAACCATAAAAAAGGACTAAAAGGATAAGTGTTGTTCAGTGGTGGAGAAACAGCACGATACATGGGTACATTCTACCCACCTACATATTGATTGCCGGGCAAAGAATGCTTAATCTATTCACACAAATTATAAGATAACATTATTACGAGTAATTTAAAGACAATATTATATGAGTTACAAAATTACACACATTTCCTTGTAGAAACACATTGTAAAATCTCTTATTTATCATAAAACATAGAATGTTCAATAATTTATCAGGGGAAGACCCCCTACCCCATATTAATTAATAAGCTTCATCAAACATAATATAATTTCAGCAACAATAGCTCAAATCCAAAACCTTCCTGCCCATCGTGTCTGTGAGAGTTCACGTTTCATAACACTAATTAATTCAGATGATCTGAATTCTAGCAGTTTCTCAACAAAACTTAGTCTAAAAGTATGATTCCTTTAAAAGGGTATAGGTTTAATGTGACAAGAGGATGTATTTTAGTGAAAGGTTGATTAGAAAATAAAGTAAAATATTCATGATTGTAGTGTGTCACTTTATAATGCTAATAATTATATAATTCCTTTAATATGTTTAGCATAACAAATATTCAACCATAAAGAGCTAGCAATTTAAACACTATAAAATAAGTTAACAGTAAATAAACCTACATACAGTAGTCCCATGACTTCTATGGTGCTGACTGACAGCTCACAGCTGACTTCTGACAGTCAACATTTAGGTATAAACCTAAATTTTGACTGTCAGAAGTGACAGCTGCTAAACACATGTTTTTACAGATCATTTGGTCCGGCGTAGGGACACATAATTTGGTCTGGTAACGTTTCAAAGCTGTCAGTCAGCAACAAAGAAGTCATGGGGCTACTGTACAAGTAACAAGGAGTGCTATAATTTTGTTGCCAGCTAAATATGTATTTATTCTAATACAGGATGTGTTGTTTGATATTGTCACAACCATATAATAGCCATTGGCTTGATTTATTTAACAGCATAATCTAGATTTTGTCTAGGCTAAAATAAATTTAACCAACATGATCTTTAAATATTTATAGTTTTTCTAGATAAGTCCTAAATAGAGGAAACATTAATTACTATCATTAATATGATATTTAAAAAAAGACTTGTTTAACCATTTTCGAATTGAGTAACTTTTTTAACTGATATGCTCTAATGTCACCTCCTTTAGCACTCCTGGAGCAATCCCTACCCACCTACTTTAACACTCCTGGAGTAATCCCTTCCCACCTACTTAACCACTCCTGGAGCAATTTCTACCCACCCCTTTAGCAATCCCTTCCCACCTACTTAACCACTCCTGGAGCAATTTCTACCCACCCCTTTAGCACTCCTGGAGCAATCCCTACCCACCTACTTTACCACTCCTGGAGCAATTTCTACCCACCCCTTTAGGAATCCCTACCCACCAACTTAACCACTCCTGGAGCAATCCCTAACTACCTACTTAACCACTCCAGGAGCAATTTCTACCCACCCCTTTAGCACTCCTGGAACGATCTCTGCCCCACCCCTTAGCACTCCTGGAACAATCCCTACTCACCCCTTAGCACTCCTGGAAATACCTCTACCCCACCCTCTTAGCACTCCTGGAAATACCTCTACCCCACCCTCTTAGCACTCCTGGAGCAATCCCTACCTACCTACTTAACCACTCCTGGAGCAATTTCTACCCACCCCTTTAGGAATCCCTACCCACCTACTTAACCACTCCTGGAGCAATCCCTACCTACCTACTTAACCACTCCTGGAGCAATTTCTACCCACCCCTTTAGGAATCCCTACCCACCTACTTAACCACTCCTGGAGCAATCCCTACCTACCTACTTAACCACTCCTGGAGCAATTTCTACCCACCCCTTTAGGAATCCCTACCCACCTACTTAACCACTCCTGGAGCAATCCCTACCTACCTACTTAACCACTCCTGGAGCAATTTCTACCCACCCCTTTAGGAATCCCTACCCACCTACTTAACCACTCCTGGAGCAATCCCTACCTACCTACTTAACCACTCCTGGAGCAATTTCTACCCACCCCTTTAGGAATCCCTACCCACCTACTTAACCACTCCTGGAGCAATCCCTACCTACCTACTTAACCACTCCTGGAGCAATTTCTACCCACCCCTTTAGGAATCCCTACCCACCTACTTAACCACTCCTGGAGCAATCCCTACCTACCTACTTAACCACTCCTGGAGCAATTTCTACCCACCCCTTTAGGAATCCCTACCCACCTACTTAACCACTCCTGGAGCAATCCCTACCTACCTACTTAACCACTCCTGGAGCAATTTCTACCCACCCCTTTAGCATTCCTGGAGAAATCCCTTCCCACCCCCTTAGCACTCCTGGAACAATCCCTACCCCACCCCTTACCACTCCTGAAACAATCCCTACCCCACCCTCTTAGCACTCCTGGAACAATCTCTGCCCCACCCCTTAGCACTCCTGGAGCAATCCCTACTCACCCCTTACCACTCCTAAAACAATCCCTACCCCACCCTCTTAGCACTCCTGGAACAATCTCTACCCCACCCCTTAGCACTCCTGGAGCAATCCCTACCCACCCCTTAGCACTCCTGAAACAATCCCTACCCAACCCTCTTAGCACTCCTGGAACAATCTCTACCCCACCCCTTAGCACTCCTGGAGCAATCCCTACTCACCCCTTAGCACTCCTGAAACAATCCCTACCCCACCCTCTTAGCACTCCTGGAACAATCTCTACCCCACCCCTTAGCACTCCTGGAGCAATCCCTACTCACCCCTTAGCACTCCTGAAACAATCCCTACCCCACCCTCTTAGCACTCCTGGAACAATCTCTACCCCACCCCTTAGCACTCCTGGAGCAATCCCTACTCACCCCTTAGCACTCCTGAAACAATCCCTACCCCACCCTCTTAGCACTCCTGGAACAATCTCTACCCCACCCCTTAGCACTCCTGGAGCAATCCCTACTCACCCCTTAGCACTCCTGAAACAATCCCTACCCCACCCTCTTAGCACTCCTGGAACAATCTCTACCCCACCCCTTAGCACTCCTGGAGCAATCCCTACTCACCCCTTAGCACTCCTGAAACAATCCCTACCCCACCCTCTTAGCACTCCTGGAACAATCTCTACCCCACCCCTTAGCACTCCTGGAGCAATCCCTACTCACCCCTTAGCACTCCTGAAACAATCCCTACCCCACCCTCTTAGCACTCCTGGAACAATCTCTACCCCACCCCTTAGCACTCCTGGAGCAATCCCTACTCACCCCTTAGCACTCCTGAAACAATCCCTACCCCACCCTCTTAGCACTCCTGGAACAATCTCTACCCCACCCCTTAGCACTCCTGGAGCAATCCCTACTCACCCCTTAGCACTCCTGAAACAATCCCTACCCCACCCTCTTAGCACTCCTGGAACAATCTCTACCCCACCCCTTAGCACTCCTGGAGCAATCCCTACTCACCCCTTAGCACTCCTGAAACAATCCCTACCCCACCCTCTTAGCACTCCTGGAACAATCTCTACCCCACCCCTTAGCACTCCTGGAGCAATCCCTACTCACCCCTTAGCACTCCTGAAACAATCCCTACCCCACCCTCTTAGCACTCCTGGAACAATCTCTACCCCACCCCTTAGCACTCCTGGAGCAATCCCTACTCACCCCTTAGCACTCCTGAAACAATCCCTACCCCACCCTCTTAGCACTCCTGGAACAATCTCTACCCCACCCCTTAGCACTCCTGGAGCAATCCCTACTCACCCCTTAGCACTCCTGAAACAATCCCTACCCCACCCTCTTAGCACTCCTGGAACAATCTCTACCCCACCCCTTAGCACTCCTGGAGAAATCCTTACCCAGCCTCTTAGCACTCCTGGAACAATCTCTACCCTTCTCCACGCCATAATAACTTAAATATTAAATAAATACTTGTACAGTTTAAATATTTGATTTGATCATAAATGGGTACACGATTAAAGTATTGAAAAGTAAATTTTTTATCTGATTACCAAACCCTTCCTTCACCTCTGACAAGACATCTTGTGAATGTGGGGAATGCCAGGCCTCCACCGTGGTATTACACATTAGCGTAAGTGTGTATAACCCGAACGGGTAGTAAGACGCGGTGATAATAATAATAATAATAATAATAATAATAAAAGTAAATTTGTTGTTGTTGTTGTTGTATATATGAATTTAAAAAAAAACAGGTATGTTGAACATTGAATGTGATTAAATAATATATTAAAAATCCTCACCCAGCACGCAGCCACCCACAACAAAAATAACACGACTAAACCTAGGACTAGGTCCCACATTGTTCAAGAATTTCAACACCACACCCAAGAAATTGTGCGTCCTCTACTCATCATGCCATATCAGCCAACACGAGAACTATAGCTCTCTGTTATCTTTACTAAAGGTGGCATCCACGCTTACGTCATCTTATTGAAGGTTTTACTACTTAAACTTTGATAGTAAACGTGTTATCAGAACATCGTATCAACCTGAATATAAAAACTCTTATCATATCAAATGTGATGTATGGTTGTGAAACATCACTAGAGATACCAGTATACCACTAAAATGATGGCGGCACTTTTATACTACTGCCCTTTTAAATAAAAGTGATAAATAATATTTCATTGCATCCTTTATATTTGGTATATTAACTAAGAAACATAAAAAACTACTAAAATAACTATAAACAGTAATAATTACATATGTTGTCAAAAGCCGTTGTTCAACAGTTGTGATAAGAAAGAAATTATCGCAAGAATTGTTATCATTTCAGTGTTATAAAATGAAACTAGATAAAAAAAAGTCAAGAGATTAAAGATATATTAAATAGATTAGCATTTTTCTAAGTATAACTAAGGATTTCAGCTCAGATTAGATCTGAAACCAAATCCGCAACAGATAGTTCATAATTCCCTTCAGGGCACAAGGGTAAACTCATAAAATTATAATACCAACACAAGTGTTATTAATAATTCAAATCTAAGTCAGGGATTCCCAACCTTATTTGTTTGGAGTAGCCCTTAGAATATTTGGTACAATCTCCGAAGACACCTATCTGACTGACACCTATTAGGTTCAATAGGGGTAAATTACAAAAATAAGTGTTAACCAGTAGGGTTGGTAAATAATAATTAGCTCATACCTTTGAATATAAATATTTCAAGATTATTTATTGTATATTTATAGGGCTGTGCGAAGCTTCGAAACAAACATCAGATTCGACTTTGCTTTGAAACCAATTCCGGCTTAGAAGCTTCACCAATAAAAATATTGACAGCTAAAATACTCAATTTATGTTCAGTTATAGCCATTAATAACTGTTTTATACATTACAAATTAATATTCAAATGGAAAAAACTGAAGTAATTTAATTATGAGTTCTGATTTGTCAGATTAACACAAAATATTACAAACATAGGTGCAATAAAACATTTTCCGAGTAATCTTAGTGTAATAAGTTATATAAATAACCACAATATCATATTACACAACTAAAAGAAAGTATTCAAACTTTGATTCGGCTCCAAGAATATTTCATATATTCGATTCGAGTTCGCTTTGAATTGAAAAAGTGAACTTCGCACACCCACATCTATTTTAATTTACTAATTACTGTCCTACAGTATTTGAACTTGGCTTATCGATATTCTTGCTAACCTCTTTGTTAACGTTATTACCGGCCTGTCCTCTTCGTCTTCTTTGGATACACAAGTTCTCCTAACATGGCTCCACACTGTTTAAAAGTTATAGGCAGATCAATCAAAATCAACCTTTCGCAAATTCTTGCAGAGTCCCGAACGCGGGCTCACGGAACCCCTGTGTTCTAAGGAACCTTGTTTGGAAATCATAGATATAAGGGGCAGAGGTGGTTTCAGATGCTTAGAAGAAATGTGTTTGCTTTAGCGTGGAAATGGGTTTTGAAAACCACAATGAATATCACTTGTGGGAAATCATTTCCACTGCACATTGCTGAGATTCAAACCTCAACCTACTTTTAAAAGCCAACCAAATTTCGCGAAACTTAGACCAGTGCTCTTCAAACATGTCACTGTGCAGGCAAACTTTTACTTTTATTTTGATCTTGCAGGCCAAATTTGAAAAATAATTAATTGTGCATGTGATGAATAAACACTCTACAGTAGATACATACATTTACTTAAACACATGACAATTATTAAGATTTGAAAACTTATGGAACTTAAGGGTGTTAAGGTGTGTTTAAAATAGCTAAGGTACTAAAAACTTATATTTTTTAAAGAAACCATTTGTATGCTCTCAGTTAACCAACTTTTGTTGTAAAATAAATTATCTTGGGAACAATCCCTAATATTAACATTTCTATCAAGAAATACCACCATATTTGTTGAAGTTTTAATGATTTAGTAGTGAAAACCCGAGACATATAATAACATTAATTTGATAGTAATAAAATGTCTAGAAATTTCTCAAACACTCTTTTTTATTTTATCAGTCCTAATATCATAATTTGGATGTCAAAAAGTAAGAAAAGTAGAACATTTTGATGAAAAAGTAGGACATGTTAAAACACTATATTCACTTCATAGTGCCAAAATAAAATAAATAATTAAGTACAATGTTCTTATGTTATTGGGGCTGTAGCAAAAATATGAAAAAATATCTTATAAACAAAGAAAACACAAGAAGAAAGGAGGAATGCTCAACTATCCTCCCCGCCCCTTAAATTTATTTTCTCCTTAGTACAGTATTTATTTTACTTCGTCATTTCATTATAAATCCAAATTTGGAAATAATGGTAGTGTAACAAAATAGTAATAATAATGATGATTATTACAATAATGATGATTATTACAATAATGATGTACATATTCATTAAAAGAAGATATAGGTCAAAATAAAATGTCTTCCACCTAAAAATAATATATATTTAAAAAATAATCTGTGAAACATCATAATAAATTTTTTTTTTTTGCCTGTTCAGGTTTTATGCAAAAAAATAACTCTTTCATTTGTTTTTGTGTTTCTTTGATTCATATTGACTTGCACGAAAGTAGTCCAACATTGTTGTCTTACTGTTTTGAATTGGAATTTCTTTGTTTCTTATTTTCTCAAAAGCAAGCAGTCACTTTCTTACAATTTTTTACTCGGAGCTTCTAGCGTAGTTTGAACTATATTCAAACCTTTCCGATCATTGATTTTCATTGCATTATTAATCCTTTCATTCGCTTCTGCCACTAATGACTTGTAAGAGTGAACTTAGCTTCTGATTCTTGCCTTCCTAATACCATGTTCTCTTTTTGATTGTATCTTTAGCTTCATGCGATTTTTTCCCAAAACTTTACTATTTTCTTGAAACTCTTCACTTTTTTTTTTATTTCAGCCTATTCTAATTGAAAATATTTCATTACAACACTACCTCCAAAATTTTTTTTATAACCATTGAATTTCAAAGAGACTGCACAAGTAAAGCTTTTGGGCATAAAATTCTAATTTATTCTAACAACATGACGCATCATGATGCAAAATTTTGTTTTGCTAACTTACCAGCAAAAAAGAAGATCCGTACTTCAACAGCTACAAGCCAAACGGTTTCCTTTTTCTGGAGGTCAAAAAATAAGAAAAGTATGAGTTTTTGCTCAAAAGTACAAAAATAGAGAATGTCAAAATAATTGATAACACACTTGTACATTTACAACAGCCTTCACTATTGTACTTGTCCACCACAAGCACAACAGCCTTTACTATTGTACTTGTCCACCACAAGCAAAGGTACACTATCATTTACTCAACACTAGTTAGTTCACACTAGTCATACATACGAACTTGCATATTTTATAGGCTACAAGACCAGATTTTAATAATTCTATCAATGGCACGGTAGTTTTTTATTATAAAGTCCTCTCTATGGGACAAACCAAAGAGACCCTATCTCCTTTGTCTTTTGGAAGTTACACCCCTGATAACAGTTCTAAGATGCAATTAAAAATAAATATAAATAAACTATACCTAAAAAGACATGGTTAAACTAATAGTTTAACATCTGACTTCTTAGCTCGATGGCCTGCCCAAAAAATTGAAAATTCATGCTATTGGGGATCTCCTTTTCACGGTGATTAAATGATGACCAGAGAACTGGGTGTTAGTTATGTCCTATTGTTTATTTAACCAAAAAAAGTTTAACTCAATAATTTTTTTTAAATCCCAGTTTACACTTCAATAATCAAATAATTAATAATTTAAAAAAATTTCAAACAACCTTGGTGTTTAAAATAATACCATGGATCGACAAAAGAACTAATAATTGTATCCTAAATAAGTGTGGTACTTATAGTACTCATGTGGTCTCAATTACATAGATATTAAAATCTCAGTTAAAAATATATTTCAGACACAGATAATTTAAACATGTTTAAAAATTATTAAATACCTTATATACATTATTTTAAATGGTAATTTGCCAATAAGGTCTAAGTAGGTTGAATTAAAAGGTTTAAGACCTCCACCAATAATAAAACTTTTATACTGTGTATGTTCTTGAAAGTCATAGATTTGTCATATTTTTAAAATACACTCAGATTAATAATCTCTAAACGTTATGAATGAGTGAGGCACAAATTTAAAATACCTTTATTAAGATTTCCTTGAAATCTGGTTTTGTGGGAAAATACTTAACAATGTTTGTAATAGCCAGGCCCACTTACCTGGGTAATATTGGAGTAGGATTATATGAGACAACAATATTACCTGGGTAATGTTGGATATTATTTATCAAGTCTTAGTACTATTAAACCATAGTGTACAAAAACTAATCCAGTGAGTTAAAGTACACTGAGAAAACCAAACTAAAACTACTAAAATATAGATTACCAGAATAAAAGTCCAAGTCCTGGATTTAGTTCCATAAACGACATCAACTGCTGGTTGGGTGTGCAGTTTGTGAAGCTTCCCTTTTATATGGGCAAGGGGGTGGTTTAACAACCCCTTTTAATGCAACCAAGGTTTAAAAAAAAGTTTAGATTTATTTATTTTGCTTTCTCAATTGCTTTTTTATGAAGTTAATAACATGGCACTCCACCGTTAAAAAGCAAAGCTCAATATTTATGTTACTTTAAGTCCACCAACAGTAATTATATCCTTATAAAAATAACTTTGAGAAATGAACACATAATTAGTATCACACAATAATGAGAAAATGTAAATATAGAAGTGACAGTAATGGATGAGATGAGGAAGGTGGCGGAGGACCTGCAGCTAAATATAGTCTGTGCAGGAACCCTATAGTACCCGAGGTGGGGAGATACCACAGATGCCGGTGAATGCGAGAATAGTGGTATCAAGAAAGTCACCAATGAGTGCAGTAGTGGTCTTTAATAAGCATCTAACCATCACAAGGGTTGATCAATTATGCAACGAGAGAGTCACTTGTGTTGGGGTAAGATCGAGAATAGGCCCAGTCATTCTTGTCAATATGTATTTCCAGTATAGAGAAGATATAGAACCATATTTAGGAATAATTGAGGCACTAGATGACGTATATGGAGGGACTCCTGTTATTTACTTAGCAGATATGAATTCTAGGTCAGCCCTGTGGTTCAGCGATGTGTGGAGGAGAGCGGATGGAAGAAAAAGAGGATATCGTGCATTTAAGAGGGGAGAGAAATTGGAGGAGATAATTTTGGCGAGAACCTACAGGGAATCCACCAACATACCAAGGAAGAGATGAGGCGAGTTCCAACATAGACGTGACATTTCAAAATCAAGAAGCTGGGGAAATGGTTGCTAATTGGAAAGTGCTGGACGGAGTGACAATCAGTAACCATAATTTGATCCCCTTTGAAATAGAAATAGAAGGTAGAAGGCAAGATCTAATAGACATGGAGAAAAGGATAAGATACAACATAAGGAAGGCAAACTGGGACAGGCTAAGGGGGCTGCTGGTGCTGCCGCCTGAGGGGGCTGAAGAAGGAAATGTTAATATCGCCTCCGAGGAGTTTACCAGGTCAGGTTAGAGAGCTAGGAGGGCATCCATGTCATTGGTGAAGGATACATAGAATATAAACAACTTGGTAGATTCCTAAAGGAGATGAGGGTAGCACGAAGGAGGTCTGTAGATCCTGCTAGTTGTGGACCGCTCCTCAATGGGTATGGACGGAAAAAAGAAGAGTTTTAATCCACCTTGGTGGCGGTAAAGAGAGAAAGCTGGGAGTGATTTGTGCAGGAGGAATTGAGAAGTAACACATGGGGAATACCGTTCCAGATAGCTACAGGAAAGGTAAGGCCCCCAACAATTATCTCGATACTAAGGAAGCCGGGGGGAGGATTTACATCAAATTGGGAAGAATTGGCGAGGCTGCTGATAAACACCCTCCTTCCAGACGGTGACGGAGAAGATGATGAAGGACAAATGATAGCTAGACAGGATATTACGAGTAGTTATAACAATATTGAGGTGACGGATCCAGTAACCCAGGATGATGTAATAAGACTTGTGTCTGAGATGAACAAGAAGAAGGTACCTGGACCAGATGGGATCAGGGTGGAGGTCCTTCAACAGATCAGTGAGCAGGTAGTGCCCTTCTTATTTAGAATGATGAATGAGTGCGTGGCTCAGGGCCGCATACCAAATATATGGAAGCAAAGTGAGGTAATTATCCTGAGTAAGGGACAGGATGAGGATCCTCAACTCCCGAAATTGTACAGACTGACATGTCTCTTAAATATGCGGAAAATTGCAAGAAAAGATCCTGTGCAATAGATTGAAAAAACATAGAGAGGCTGTGGGGCTGCATCAACAACAGTACGGTTTCAGGAGGTGCAGGTCTACGGAGGACGCTATCTGTGAGGCATGAGTCTTGTAGATAGGGCTAGAGATAAACATGTAATGGGGATATTCGTGGACATTTCGGGAGCGTTTGACAACTTGTGGTGGCTGGCACTATTTGGGAGGCTGAGAGAAATTAAGATGTCCGGGGAACCTCTATAGGAGTCTTATGGACTACTTTAGGGGAAGATACATGAGCCTGAGATGTCCAGGAATAACAGTAGATAAAAAAAACTTAAGGATGTCCCCAGGGGTTGGTCTGTGGGCACTCTAACCTGGTTTGATGGAGATTGAGTCCCTCCCTGAAACGGCGGGGGTGGTTGCCTTTGCGGACAATATACTCATAATAGTTGAAGCAACATCTAGAAGAGAATTAGAAGCCAAGAGTGACGCAGTTCTCATTGGGCTGAACTCTTGGTGTAAAAAGGTAAAACTGAGTTTAGCTCCTGCAAAGACAACTTACGTGCTATTCAGGGGGGTACTCAAGAGAAACCCGAGGGTTAAGATTGACGGACAGACGATAAGACGAAGCAAGGATACCATATACCTAGGCGTGATGCTGGATGAAAGGTGTGACTTCATGATGCACGTGGAGAACGCATGTGGAAAGCTTTGATAGCTATGAATAAGATCACCAGCACAAGGCAGGGAAAATTTAAACTGTTTATGAGGCTGATCAGATTGTATCACCAGGCTATGTTGGTCTTCATTGTGGGTTATGGGGCTGGTGCGTGGGCTCATCGACTCAGACAGGTAGGAATCTGAAGGAAAATCAGAAGCCTTCAGAGAAGTGTACTTTTGAGGCTGTCTGGATCGTACAAGACTGTTGCCACAGACACTTTGTGTGTGACCTTGGGTATCTGGCCCTTGGACTAAAGATGAGGAGGAGAGCGGCATTGTATTGGATAAGGAAGGGGGGCAGGGAGAGAGTGGATAGTCTCACGAGAGCAGGGATAACAACGGGACTTCAGGTCAGGAAATATCTTGAAGAGGGGTGGCAAGACGAGTGGGAGCGGAGCAGGACAGGTAGAAGAACGCATAACATATTTCCAAGCATTGCTGAACGGTTGGTAATGGAGTACCTGCAGCCCTCTCCAGGTTTGGTACATTTTATTACTGGGTATGGTCCATATAAGGTTGCTCTCCTCGCTAGACGACTGACGGATACAGGAATCTGTGATTGTGGTAGGGAGGTGATGCCGGAACACGCCGTGCTGGGGTGTATTGAGACGTTGGAAGATAGAATGAACCTACAGATACCGTTGCAAGTGAGCACAGTTTATCACATACTGCGTGACATGGAATAATGGAGTCTCCTGGATGCAATCGCGGATAATGTGTCCAAATACGAAAGAGATAAGTACTTAACTGCAATGGAAAATAGAGGACAAAATAGACTGGTCAACTTAAGGCAAGAGTACAGGACGGAAAGTGACAGTGACATGACAGTAGACAGTGAAGTTTCAACAGATATGGATTACATATAACAGTACAACTTGACTAAGTCAATAGGTGTGACAAAGACAAACTGGATTATCGGCTGGCTGGGTAAAATGTGGTGGGGATCTCCAGGCAAACCGGAGCCTAGCCGAGGGAAGGAGTGCTCTCTGGATTCCTGTAGTGTGAACTGCTGATGAACTGGAGGGCGCCTTGATACCAGCTAGGGAGTACAAGATAACATCTTCAAACGAGAGAATGAACCCCTCCCTCATAGGGTCCAGCCCACTTGATGACAAGTGTGTGATGCTGTGTTGGAGCTGTTGGGCACCAATCCATCGGATGGCTGCTTTCAGTTCAGAAAATGGACCGGCGATAACAAATGAAAGACCCTGCAGCCAACTATAAGAAGGACTTGTATTTAGGTTAAGTTAGTTGTAAGTCTATATGTGGGGATATTGCGGGAAGTAAGTGGAGTGAAATCTCTGGTAGGGCACCTCCCAAGGTGGTGGAAAGGGGGATCCCCGCCCCCGCTGGGGCTCTTGTCAATCTGTGGACTTAGATCCAGAGTGTGGTGGGACACCCAGCGGAGCAGGGTACCGGGGGTGTAATATAGCCGGGGCAAAACAACTAGTAGGTTAGGTATAGGAAAGGACAAATATGACTTTTAGATTTAGGTTTTTATTCTAAATTTATTATTGTAGTAAAAAAAGGAACATATCTAAAAGATGTAATGTTAATTCAAGTTATATATCTAGGTCTCGAGCTACATGCTAGGAATTTAAGATAAATAGTGTAAATAAATAAATATAGAAGTGACACAAATACAGGTATTTGAACCCCAGTCATGTGGCTTAACGCACGGCTCCACCAAATAATATATTCGGGACCTTTCTTGTCAAATTGTTAGCGTGTCATTCAAATTTTTATACCCTGACATTTAGGTTAAGTTAGTTGTAAGTCTATATGTGGGGATATTGCGGGAAGTAAGTGGAGTGAAATCTCTGGTAGGGCACCTCCCAAGGTGGTGGAAAGGGGGATCCCCGCCCCCGCTGGGGCTCTTGTCAATCTGTGGACTTAGATCCAGAGTGTGGTGGGACACCCAGCGGAGCAGGGTACCGGGGGTGTAATATAGCCGGGGCAAAACAACTAGTAGGTTAGGTATAGGAAAGGACAAATATGACTTTTAGATTTAGGTTTTTATTCTAAATTTATTATTGTAGTAAAAAAAGGAACATATCTAAAAGATGTAATGTTAATTCAAGTTATATATCTAGGTCTCGAGCTACATGCTAGGAATTTAAGATAAATAGTGTAAATAAATAAATATAGAAGTGACACAAATACAGGTATTTGAACCCCAGTCATGTGGCTTAACGCACGGCTCCACCAAATAATATATTCGGGACCTTTCTTGTCAAATTGTTAGCGTGTCATTCAAATTTTTATACCCTGACAAGAAGATATCCTGGCAAACCTAGTGAGAGGGTGTAACAAAACACCCTTCGTCTAGAATTCTCCGAATCACTTTGTTTAACTGGAACTTTAATTTATTTCAAATTGTTGCAGTCACACACAACTGGTCTGGTTCCCTCTTCCTCATTATCTGTACACACAGATCAGGTGACTAATGAGGAAGTTATAATTAAAGTAAATGAAAAGAGAACAATTCTGCAGGTGATTCTATGAAGAGATTCTATGGATGGGTCAAATTATTGGAAGAAGCGACTTATTGAGTGAATTCCTGAAGTAAGGAAAGGAAGTTTCAAAATTTAAAAAAGGAAGCTATTGATAGGACATGGTGGAGGATTCATATAGGACAAAGCAAAAGACAGAACACATATGTATGTACACATACAATTGACCTGGCCCACTCTCCAGGCAGGCTTGTTAGACTAGAGGGACCAGATAGAGTTCAGTGTGTCGGATCAAGTCCAAGAGAGCTGGTAACCCACAAAACTAGGGTTTGGTCTTGGTCCATCAGTAGGTGGTGATGTGTGTACGAAGCCTGGAGCTCTAAGTGCTCATATGTAAGTTTTTTGGTTAGGAATTCCTGAAAAAAAATCCTGGGTATTTGTTGAATTTTTTGTATGTGGAGTCACAGGGGAAAAAAATGGACAGTGTGGGGGAAATTTGAGAATTTGTATTTATAAAAATTGTAAAGTTAAAAAGATTACAAGTCAAAACTTTTTTTTCCATTTTATATTCAGAAACTAAAACAATGTGACTACAGATTTAATCCAGCTATTTATGAATGGATGACTATTAAAACTAAACACTATTTAACTATCGTACTTCACCAATCTTCCTGAAAAGTTATTTTATCAAAAATTAAAAATAATTTTTTGGAGGCAAAAGGTAACCAAGAGATTTAACAGTATATTCTCAAAATTATAGAAATGCGCTGCTACATAAACATATAGTTGCAACTAGGAATTATTGGAAGTCTTAGGACGGTTGCCGAGCTTATGATGACATTCCTAGTCTTGCAACAATGGTTTCATATTTGTGAACATGCAAATTCCAGGTATGAATGAACGGCAGGTACATGACTCAGTGTGTTCGTCCAGGGACAACATGACTGGGTAGCAGTTCAGTAGTGTCTGGTAGTTAAAAATCCAGGTATGGATCAACGGCAGGTACATGACCCAGTGTGTTCGTCCAGGGACAACATGACTGGGTAGCAGTTCAGTTGTGTCTGGTAGTTCAAATTCCAGGTATGGATCAACGGCAGGTACATGACCCAGTGTGTTCGTCCAGGGACAACATGACTGGGTAGCAGTTCAGTAGTGTCTGGTAGTTCAAAATAGGACCTCTGCATGGTTTTAAGCTTATCAAGCCCTAGGGGTTATGTTTGTATATCAATCAGATAGTTTTGTAATTAATTGTATGTACCATTAGTTGTTAAATTATTCAGCTTTAAAATAGTACGTCTCTTGAGGTTATTTAAATAATGAGTGTGCACCCTATCCTCAATGAACTGGAAACCGGCCACAACATAATTATAAAATAAATATTCAAGAAAGTTATCAGTTTACAATAAAATTATACTATTGTTTTGTTAGTTCTAGTATATTGTGGGATAATTGAATAAATTAGATTATTTTTTAAATTCAATATTTCTAATTTTTTTTTCACCTTAAATCTTTCAGTAGTAACTACAAAACCAAGATGATTTTTTTTAATATCTCTTCAGACCTGAGAAATATTCCAAAGCTCTTTTAAACTATCGGGGAGTTTAGGTCAAGTCGGTAAAAATAAGAATCCCTAGTAGTCTTCAATCAGAAGACAAGAAATAATTATTTACAAGATTAGGGGTTTAAAGGGTGACCTGGCGGTATAGGGGTAAGGTGTCAGACTTCTGTGCTGGCGGACGGGGTTCAATCCTCGGCCCTGGCAAAGAGTTATCTGATTACCAAACCCTTCCTTCACCTCTGACATGACATCTTGTGAATGTGGGGAATGCCAGGCCTCCACCATGGTTCAGATCCCACGTTAAACTGTAGGTCCTCCATTTCATCTCACAATCACCCTACCATTACCAATTAGTGTAAGTGCGTATAACCCGAACGGGTAGTAAGACGCGGTGCTAATAATAATAATAATAATAATAATAATTAGGGGTTTAAAGGTAAATTGGATATTCAGATTGGTAAGTGGTGGATTTGACCCATTTCTCGTTATTTTGTATTTGCTCGATTTGTTTTAATTTCTGCTTTATCATATCATTTTGGTGTGTCAGTTTATTTTGTGAATAATTTACTATTGATATTTTGTTTATTCACTTTAGTATACTCTTTGAATATTATGTGTTTCATTTGTGATAAATTGTAAGCTTACCTAAATGTCTGAAAAATATTTCATAGTTCACATGTCATGTGAACAGCTCATAGCTTCCAGTTGCGTTACAGTATTAAGATACATACAAATAGTAAAAAAACACACACAAAAACAAACAATGTCATTGTATAAGGTGTGAAATAAAACAGTTAATACTAAATAATTAAGAATTTTCAACATTTTACAGGTTGTGGCCAAATTTTTATTTTCTGTCTTAACATACATCCTATGTAATTAAGGCTCAATGTAACATGGCCCCCTTACAATCCTTGGCCTATTAGGACACTAATGAAATCAATCAAATCAATACAAACTTAACAACAGGCCTCTGTAGGTCAGCCTCAACACTATACACACATCCAGTCAACTGCCATGTTAAGTTCCCAACAGCCATTGTGATGTTACATGTGGTTGTGGGACCAAAATAAATACACAACTACCCACCACCATTTTGGTGCTTGGGTACTATTTTAAAATATATATTTATTCTGTGTTTATTTAGGCAACAAAGCTGTCAAGATATTTACAAAGGAAATAGGAAGTATTAGGATGGTGTTAGTGAGTGTGAAGAGAATGATGGGAGGGGGTAGGTCTTTGAGATCAGGGAAAAGTAAAACCATTCAGCTTGAAACTACGGTGATTCAGAGTAAAAGTACACTTTGTAAATGAGCTGGCAAAGAAAGAGTGAGAGGGAGTGAAAAGAGACTTACAATCACCAACTTCTTGAGAACAGCACTTGGAGATAAGCACAAACTTGATTTTTGTCGGAAAAGTGACAGATTAAAATTATTACTGAAGAACATTTCAACTGTCGTCAAAAAGTGGCGGGCAGATGTAAAAAGCTCGGTAGGCACCCGCGGGTATAGGTTTGGGGACCCCTGCTGTAGGTTATCTATCTTGTTTACAATTTATAGATTTCCATCTATGTATATTTAAATTAAAATTCTTTGTTTATAACTACTTTGATATTTTTAAAAATCACTCAATTTCATGGTATTTTTAATTCATAATAATAATATTATTTATGTTATCCAAGGTTGATTTAGAGAAATTTATTGAAATGGTGTTCTACAGGCAAAATAAAATATGTTTAGATTTACAACACAAGAAACACAATAAATACAAACAAATACAATTTTAGTTCACATATTTATTAGTATTAATATGATACAGATGTAAATATATCAATATTATTTATATAACATTTTCAGTGCAGTCATTACAATCATAAGAACTTACTCATAAAATTGTTTAAAAATTTGAGACTTGCAGTCACTCTTTATTATGATTAGATCAAGGCACAGGATAGTTGGCTCACGCCTAAATATACCGTGTACAAAGTGGGTAACAACAGTTCTCTCAACTCAGAAATTGCATGGAAACAATCATAATTACTTGTTAAATATTAACAGTTAAGGCCTTTTGCATACAATTCTGATTCACAAATTGATTAAAATGTTTAGTGACAGATTAGAATCTTATGCATGGTTTAAAAGTGAGACGGGAGTATACAATAGCATGTAACCTAAATGTGACAGAATTTCACACATTTTACTTGACAAAATGAAGGAATGTAAAGTCATGTTTTTAAAAAGTAAATTTCATATTTTCCAGCAAAACCTTTTTTTTTACAATAACAAAGAAATTAGCAGCAATTTTTTTAGTTCACCACTCATCAAAACTGCTTTGGCATTACTTTTCAGTCATTCAATATAGCAACAATTATCACTTCAAAACCAAATAGCAAGTGTTTTGGTACTATGACAAGATTTAAACGTGACAATGAGCAACATGAGTCTTCACACTTTCCAATCTCTTGGTGGGTGCTCTTAAAAAGAATTCAAAAATGAATTTCTATATTTAAACATCTTGACTTGGCATAATACAAATACTTTTTTTAAAAACATTATCTTCTTTGATTCAATATAGTGTTAGTTTTTGTACCATTGATTATGTAAATAACACTCATTTCTTAAAGTATTGTTAGTGAGGCAAAAACATTAAAATAAACTGGTTATTTGCAATAAGATAATCATGAGATGGCTCTCAAAATAATGTGAAGCCCTGCTACCGAGTCAGAAAAAAAGGCACACTCAATACCACCACTGCTTTTTTGAACATATTTAATGTTTTTTTAATATTCTCAAAACTTCTTGAAGAGTTTACACCAAAATAAATAACTTAACATAGCTTTGGCTCATCCTGCAATGGATGTTTTATCAAAGATTAAATCATCTTTAATACTTTGATAAGTTGCACCGTAATTCATAGCAAATACAAATCTGATTGCTGGATTGTTCACATTACCACATGTTATAATCAATCTAATATCATGTAAACAAGTTATTATTAATAAAAACTAAAAAAGCCTTTGAGCATTTAATCACAATTTATTGTGAAAATGTACAAAGAAATGAGTAGCTCACACAGTTTATTTTAAATCTAGAGTACAAGCTATACAACTTTACCACAATTTCAGTTTTTACTTTTAAAAGTTCTGGTAGTAGCCAAACAATTGGAATGAGACATGATACAATTTTTTTTTAAGTCATTTCATTCTGTCCATCTATTTAAATATACAAACAAATGATATATAGTTTTTTTTTTCTTATACTGTTAATTATAATACATACAAATCAACCATTTTCAAATCTTTATTTATAAATGATATCATAGTAAATTTTATACATTAAATTTTTTTAGTTATTATAACTACATATCACTTTCTTTTGTTATATATATTAACACCCCTCATTTCATAAGTATTATCAGTTGTATTAATAATTTTACTGCCTGACGCGGAGCAAGTCATTACAATACAATGGCCTGAACAAATATTTATTTTCATCTTTCTTATACTCCTACAAAATAAAGTTCTATAGATAGTTAGTTAAGTATTAATAATGATGTACTTTATTTTTATATTGCTAATAATTTAATTCATTGCAATGTGTTTATACATTTCTGATAATATTTTTAAAATTGTCCAGAAAATATTTTCAAACAAATTATTTTAAGAATTAAGTTGTAAAACTTTTGAACATTTCCCATTACCTATTTTCAAATTAGATTCCAAAATTATGTGAAAATTTTTTGGTTTCCATCATAAGTTTCATTTGCAATGTTCTTGGGGTCACTGGAAGAATAAACATTTATATCATAAAAGTGTTAAATTTAGAAAAGGCAGTGAACTTGAAATTAACGTGATCCCAGCTAAAGGAAAAATAAATGATTAGTTTATCCATTTATGTTATTAAATTTGTAAATTGTTTGAGGAAGACAAGTTACCATTTATTTTGTAAACCTCAATGATGGAAAATATAAGGCATATTCTATTTTCATTACGTTATTTAGAGGAATTTTCAATTTTGTTCTAAAATATTTTTTTTTGCAAGAGGCAATTAAATTGAATGAATCTTTTTTATATATATTGCTCCAGAAAATTTTCAAAATTGAGCCTCATGCTGCAAAGTTATAATGCAAACACATTCATCAATATCCATTTTAACATTTAACTCGATCTATAACATTTCTTTAAGATTAGTCATATTCTATCTTGATAAAATTGATTTCATTAGTTTTTCAACAACTACCATATTATTCAGAAAAATTCCCAGTGGCATAAAAAACACTACCAAAATTACATAATGATGCAACATCTGGAAAACTATCAATGAATAACAACTAATAATACCATTTTATATTTTGGTCCCTTTGATCGATAGTATTAACAAAGTGTTTTGTGATGTTATGACAACTACGTCGGAAGCAAACATTGATAAAAGGATGTGTAGGTGAATATTAAACAAGTTTTAAACTAATAAGTGAAAATAACACAAAGAAAAATACTCCAAAATATCATAGAAAATAATCATTTTCATGTTACAAGGATATGCAAAAACATTTATACAAGAATATTTATTTCATTACTGGATTCCAAACATAGATATATATTCCTATCGGGTCAAAATCTCGGTTCAAAGGTTCTTTCAATCAGATATCTAAAACAATTTATAAATAAATAGGCACATTGTTTTCACTTACTCAAACCTGTTTTCATGGTTTATTATATGAGCTATTAGATTGTTAATATATGACATTTTAGAATACATTCTAAAAATCAATTTAAATAAAGAGAATTATTTAAGCTATGATGCAAGACTTGGAAAATAAAAAAGTTAAATTTATCATATTAGGTTTTACAAAGCTGTGACTCAATGTTGTTATAAAAATAGTTATAATAGCAGTATTAACAGATTATAGAATGAATATATTATATTTAACAGCTAAAATAACATGAAAGAAGTTTAAGAAAATCTTGATAAATGGAAATGAGTGAGGTTTTAAACATTAATAAATTGAATAGTTAAATATACAAAATTATTTTACTATCTCATAATATGGAATAATAAAATGTAATAAAAGTTTTCTTTAGTATTGCATCTTACTATCTGTTCAGGTTATACCCTTATGTGTCGGGGATTAGGAAGATTTAATTTAGAGGAAGTGCACCCACATTTGCATGAATAAAGAGTGAAAAACAAACTCAGTGCATCCAATCGAGATTGAACTTCGATCTTCCTGTCTTTGGGGCAATAGTAGCGCTTTAGAGCATACAGCCACCGCAGCGTGTTGTCACCAAAGTTGTTACACATTAAAATATTTCGTAATATCAAGCAATATTCATTATATTTTTAAGAATGATTGTTGCATTAGATTACTTGAAGTTTAAAATAAGTCCCATGAAGCTCTTTACAATTAATGCACTGATAAAAGATAAAAAGTTTTTGAATTTAGGGGGAAATTTTATGGAAAAAAAACATTTATAAAGTATTAAGCAAAACAAAGAGGATCTACTACTAATAAATTTCACTTTTTTTTCCAAGTCCTATATAATATGCTTACATGGATCTGTTTACTGGTTTAGTTTTATATTCAAGCCATATATATATATTCCACTACCAACTTGCTAGGCCTGTCGTAGCTTCAGATGCTTTATAATATAACTTAAGATAAGGATATACACAACAGCCAGTCCTCAGCCATTAATTCATCACTGTGAAAGAGTAAACCCGTATTGGTCAACGATAAATTTTTCAGCCATGTTGGGAATCGAACCCAGTACTGAAAGTTAATCAACTGAGCTAAGTCCTTGGGTGTTAATATGAATTAAACATCACAAATAATTTGTTTGAGTAGTGCCATTTTGACATTAATAAGCAGTGAATTTTAAAATACCAATGTAATTTATTTTTCCAATAATTTACGATTAAGTGAATTATGAACATATTTTTAAAAATATTAAGAGGATAATAATAATAAAAAACATATTCTATATAGAGAGTGCAGGAGGAAGAATGATGGACAGAGGGAGATGGAGTCATTTTACAAAACAAACCTGGCCACAGCTTGGAAACGGTTTATGATGTTGATGATGAATACTATTTTCAAAAATTGTATTAGGAAACATCAAAATTATATAAAAAATGTTTTTTATAGTGTACTTAATTCAGCTAAAAAGGTAGAGAGGCGTACTTTGTTGCGGGCAATATCAATGTGAACTAACTTCTCTTTAGAGTAAATTGGTTTGACCATTTATAAAAATTGGCTTTTTTTATTCCTAGCTATATATTTATTATTTAATGATATTATAACATTTTTATAAGATTATAAAAAGTCTATATATTCTTTCTTTCAATAGACTATTTAAAATATATTTATTTTTGCCAATTATAAATTAAAATTAGAGGAAATTTAAAAACACACACACAGACCCTTAATGATCAGGTAACAAACTAAAGATGATATTTTAATACAAAGCAAGTATTTCTTAGTTAATTGCTATATTAAATTGTATCAAAGAATACCTTTGTTTTCTTCCAGGGTAAGCCGGACAAACACATGCAGCCCTAAACAGTTATTATTTAAGAATGAAATTTAAAATATGCACAACACTTTGTCTCAAAATAATCAGAATTTAATTTAAAGAAGATAGTCCCGAATGACTCAGTGGTAATTACACGTCCACACCATCTCAGTCGTGCTTCCTCTACTATCTCATGTACTCCCTGTGCCCTCCATCTTTCTCGAATAAGTTCATCCCCATGATCTCTCTTGTATCCATCCAATATCCAGGTTTCTGCTGCATATCATATACAGCATTTGTTTACACTTCAGAGGTACTTTTTCTTTTACATAAATCTCATTAACACCTGTAGAGCATCCCCCCCTCATGTCCTCTTCTCTGCTACAAGCCCTAATCTGAAATACGCTTCCAAGGTAATCCACGCTCCTTACTAGTTTCAAATCTATCCCATACAGATTTAAATCTTTCCTCCTTATCCTTTTCCTTGTAATCACTATCACTTCTTCACCATGATGCACTTCATCCCATTCATGGTTTATACACACATGTGTGTGGAGGGAGAGTGGGAAAACATGTATGGAAAACCACACCAAGTACACCCGCCTGGGATACAAACCCCAATCTCCTAGTTTATAGTGAGCAGCCTGTGGTATGAAACAACATCTTAGGGGGTACGTAGAATTTAATATATACATAAACACCCTCCCATATATTTCCCATTCAAGACTTATTATTTGATACCTTATTTTGGAAATAGTTTAAAGAATTGGTATAGCTAGCATTATACCTCAACAACTGTATCCAAAGTTAATTAAATTTGGGGGTCAGCAAACACAAAATGGTAGAACCAAATTCTTCAGTTGTTGATCTCTCAACCACTGAAGCATTTTTTTCCCCCACTCAATTTTCATGATCTGAGAACTTCTACATAGGTAAGCTTGGTTCCTAGCGATCATTGATCATCATCTATAAAACCTGATCAAAATATTTACATTCAAAGGGAACTAGCTTTATCTGTCGCAAACTCGAAATGGAAAACATATTTTAGGCCTATATATATATTGAAAAAATAAAATTGCCACGATTTTGTAGTCATTTCATGAACATTTGGATATAGTCAATCAAGTAACATTTTGCCTCAGGACAAGTTGAATGAAACACTGAGCAATAAACCAAATAATTGCTGTTCAGTCCTCAATTGACTGAATAAGAGTATCAATATCCAAATTATCTATTTAGGATATGAGCATTAAAACAATCAGACACAAAATAATTAAGTTAGCAAAATTGAGAGAACCTTTAGAACCAGAATGTACAGTAAAATTATTTTATCAAACTTTTATGAGATTTAGAGTTGAAACCAAATCAAGAATCTATTTTTTTTAAACATAACAAAAACAACATAAAACTGAACTACATTGAAAACACAATGCAATTAATAATAAATTATTATAATATGATTTTGCTAAGAAGAACAGTAGAAGTTAGTTACTAAAGTTACTAAAACCATTTTAATATATTCATATTCAGTCATGTTATCTGCAACTGTCCCTTTTGATAGATATTATTAATACCTATAAAATAACACAAGTAGTAATAAAGAAATGTTGTCAATGTCAGCCGCAAAGAAATAAGTTTGAATTTTCTCTACTGTTCTTCCAACCAAAATAAGAGTAAACTTTAATACACCCACACATATGATCTCAATAATATCTTGTTGATTAATAATAACACTTTCCATTGTTGTTTTATTAATGAGGATCAGCAAGAATATGCTTATTATTATTATTATTATTATTATTACTTGTGATATTTGCTAAGAGTAATAGTTTTTAATACAATATTTTTTACAAACAAATTATGATAAAACATTTCATAAGGGGCATTTTGAATTTTAAACATATCTAGTGAAACAAATAAAATAAAATGCCAATGATTAGTAATTAAGTGGGTGTAATGTGTTGTCTCATACAATGTGACAACAGCAAAAAGCTCCATACTATATTCCTTTATACTTTATAAAATACTTCAAACTATATTTGAATAAATACGAAAATGAGTTTGTGAGCTCATGTTTTTTTCATTTGGTACATGTTCAAGGAAGTTTTTCATAAAGATCACAAGTATCAAGTCAAGCTGAATTTGATTTCAATAAAAATATATACAATATGGTCGTAAATAAAGTATACTGAAAGTTGGCCACACTGCGCATTGTTGTTATCGGCAGGAAGGCGAAATGACGAGGATGTAGTGACACCTTGGTGCTGGGAGGGAACGAAAACATTGCACAGTGATCCGCAATGGCTTTAAGTATTCACGAGAAGAATATTTTGTTGTGGAACATTGTCAGGCAAACGGGATTGGACGTTCAGGGGGACCCAGTGTGAAACGGGATGAACTTTTTGAAGAAGAGTTCCATAAAACTTCACCCACAAAATGAACAGTGTTGTTGTTGTTGTAAGAAAACTTAGGCGGATTGGATCAGCTCTTTGCAAATGAAAACATAGTTCTTTTGAGATCACCAAAGTCAGTGGCATATTGCAAAAGAGATAGGTATGAAGAGAATGTCTGTTCATATACTTTCTCAAGAATTAGGAGTATTTTCCTGTCGTAAGCAGGTCAGCCATCGGTTACGAGAGCCGGATAAATTACAAAGGTGTATCTTCTGTGATCATCTAATGGCAAATATGTATGAAGATAAACATTTTCTCTCCAATATTCGATTTCCTGGTGAATGCCTCGTTAAGTTGGGAGGCTATGTGCACAAACAAACAACAAGATTTCTCGCTTTTGAACAACCTCCTAAGATTATTGCACATCCTCTACACCCTTAAAAGGTTACTATCTGGTATGTCATTTTAACCAAAGAAATTAAAAATAATGGTTTATTATAATTTAAAAATTAAAATCTTTGAAATGACAATATAATTAACAAGTTTACAATGATAGGAGCACCAGTTGTATAATGAAAACTAAAAAAATAAATGTAATTTAAACTATAGTTAATAATATCAACTTTTAAATTAACTTGTTGTAGTAGTAGTAGTAGTAGTAGTATAACTGAAAAGTTAATTATGATTCATTCACAATTTTATAAGAAACTTCAAGAAAATATGGTTTTATTATTTTATTTTTTTAGCAATGCATCTTTCTATCTGATTGGGCTATATGCTAAAATATAGTTTGGTGGAAATATTTAGTTAAATACAATCCTAATCTTCTGTGTGGTCTGCAGACTTTTGATTGGACCAATATTCAAGGCAGCCCCTACGTTGAAGGAATACAACATGAGATCGTAACAATTAGAAAATCGTCACTTTTGGGGAAACCTAGCAAGTGAGGTGGTTGTACCAAATTTTACTCTTTACTCACTAGAGATCAATTCCCAAAAATTATTAAATTTTCGCATCAAATATGTGCACACAAGTGTGTTTTCACTCATGAAAAGGAACAAACATCAGAGCAGTCACATTTACCGATACACATTTGTCATTTATTTTGAACTTTACTTCAACACTCACACACTTGATGCAAATAATAAAGTTTCAAATTTTTGTTAAAAAATATAGGATACTATTTTATGTAATCTTAGCCCTTTGAGTGCCAAGAGAAATGACCAAAAAAAGTGCTAAAAGTGTCAATTCATATTGCTAAAAAAAGACAGGATTTTGTTCAAATTTTAATAAATTATTAGTCTTTGAACTTCTTGCACTCAATTTTTTACATAAGCTAGCTAACATGCTTGCAAATCTGATTATATAATTATACTTTTGCTTTTTTAACTTTTAGATATGTCAAAAAAAACACCACTAGCCAAGATATTTAAAAAAATACTGTTTTATTTAACATTAATTTTTAAATACTTTGATATAGAATAAATCAATTAAAATAACATAAGAAACTGTGTAAATTACAATATTTACAAAAAAATAATAAAAAAACGTTAGATTTTACACTAAAATTGGGTTATGCATAGCAGTTGTTTCAGTGACCATCAACTTTAACAGGGTTATAGTAAAATAAACTCTAAAATAAATAATTGGCTTTGAATTAGAAAGGGAGAGTAGAGGACTTCAAACCTGGTACTTCTGCATACATATTAAGAGGTTGGGGTGGATTATCCTGATCTTAAAGATTTATTTCATCCTAAGAGGAATCTCTCGTATTCACACTCATGTTATCAATGTCAGCTGACATTTATACTTGTTCCGATCTTTGACTTTCACTAGAATATAATTCCTGTTCAGTTTCATTATTTACAAATTCAGAATCACTGCTCTCATTATCACTAATAAATTGATCACTCTCGCTTGAGCTATCAATAAATATTGCAGGTATTTCTGTGTCTTGAATCACAACCTACCTCTTATTAGCCATGTTTACAAACAAGGCCAAAGATAAAACTCCTGAAGTTAGAAAATAATTTTCATGTTCGATATATCGAAACTCTAAGTGTAAATACAAATAAAAGTAGCTTGAACATACAAGAATGCAGCAGAAATAAAATGTACCCTCCCTATCTGTTGACTTTATAGTGAACGAAGAGCTCAAAAACATGGGATCGCTGTGAGCGTAACTGGCAATTTTAGCAAATATTTCGCGCATTGCTCCTAGCAACGTTGGCACTCAAAGGGTTAATGTTCTTTATGTCATGATAGAGATTTTTTTCAGTTAGAATGGTGACAATATTGAACTTTCTGAAATGCAGCCCTCTCACTATTTTCAATGTTCAGTGTGCTCATTATGTTCAAGCGAGCTTGACGCACCTGCTCTAAGGCAATCTCTCTGGTATTGTACTGGCCTGATGATGACGGGGAGATCGGGGTTCAAATCTTGGCCGAGCCTACAGAGTGTTTTTTCCCCTAAATGGTTCCCCACACTTAACCAAAATGTAGGCAGATTACCCCTAAAATGAATCCTTCCTCAACCCTTCCCCATTAGAGTAGTCATATTGTGAACAGGTAGGTAGTAAGACGTGATGATATGTGATATGAATAAAATCCAGCTATATACAGATGTTATTGGGAGGCATTTGAGATATTACAGAGACTGTCGCAGTAGACTGGACTGTCAATATGGAGAGGTCGAGGTTTGAATCTCGCTCAGGTGTACTTTTTCCTCAATTATTTTCCAGCCTCTTTCTGTGCAAATGAGGGTATACTTCATTAGAATTCAACCTTACTCATCCCTAAAATATTAGAGTAATTAATAATATGTAGTGGTAAAAATATAAATTCTTTGATTTAATTATTTTAATTGATAGAAAGTTTTTGTTCAGAGAACTAGAAGCTTTCCAGTTGAAAGCCCAGTTCACTTTAAAAACAATTAGACATATCTTACATTATTAGTAGTTAAATATAAAAGAGAAGCATGCTGACAAGTTGAAACAAGAGAGATAAAAGTTTAAAAAATAGATAGTTTTAGGGAAACATATGGTAAACATTTTACATAAATATCAACACAAAGGTTGCAAATGATTGTAACCATGGGAATATCCGTAAGAAGTAGACCATAGTTCGATTCTTGTGTCCAGGTGTAATTTATTAAATTGATTATACATTTTATACTAAAGTCGCATAAATAATTCAAAAGTGTATATTGTGGGACATAAATGAGTAGGTATATAAAAATGTTCTAGAATGAATTAACCAATATTTTATTTAGTATTCAATTATGCAAGAACATTTCCTGAAATTTCGGAGATTAAAACAAATCTCTCGTGTCAGGAACAATAAAAAAAATTTCTTGCAAGAATTGCGTACACAACTAGCTGAAAGGGCCGCGAGTTGTAGTTTGGAAACCCCTTCATTAAGTGATATGTTCAGTAAGAGATAATAAAATAAAGAATATTGTCACTTTCTTATGATGGATTCTAGAGACTATTTTCTCTCTTTCCTTATATGTCTTCTCTAGTTAGTTACTATTCAATCATTTTATTTTCGTGTTTTGCTCTCTAGACATGTTTAGAAAAAATATCATTTAACATGCTTATACAAGATGAGTTTTATAATTATATTCACATTTGTCAGTAAAAAGTTTTAAACATTGCATAATCCTAAGTGTAAATTATTTTTAAAATAACAAAAATATCTTAGATATCTCGATGATTGTTATTGACAGAAAAAACAACTTAATTGGCTATAACCAAAATATCAATGATTTTATGGGTAGTTCTAGCTATTTAAACATATAAAATTGTTATTTAAAGGATTTTTAAACAAGGGTTGAAAAACTTGTGGCAAGTAGCAAATTAATGATATAGTCTAGTCTAATTAGACCAATTTTTGACAAATAAAAACATTAATCGGTAAAGATCTGAATTTTGGTATACATGTTTATTACGGCTTGCCATTGAACTTACTAAAAGTCCCCGTCAAAATCTGTTGCACTCGACCCGCCATAGTGGAAAAAAAGTACACTTTTTCAGTTTTTTGCCTATATCTCAGCAAATATAACTGATACGAAAAAATAGTTTGGATAAAAGATATAGTTTATTGAATTGGCTATAAAAAGCATATTAAAATTTTTTTTGTATCTCCAATACTTTAGCTATAATCCGACTTTGAATAGCAAAATTATTTATATTTTTTGCCCTCGATTTACCTTTTTTGTTTCAGGCAGACAGAGAGAGAGATAGAGAAGGGGGGAGGTATTATATGGCGGGTCCCTAGCAGGTCAAAAGTGGTTTGCCTGCCATGATCCATTTCAGACTTGCAAAAGAATCATGTCGGTTAGCACAGAGGTAGTTGGGGATGATAAAATAAATTGCCACAATGCAGTATAAATCGGAACAAAAGCAATCGAGACACTAGAGTTCGATAAAGGTGAGCGATGTGGAGGTACCTGTCGACTCATTAATGTTATTCCAAAGAATTAATATTACAAAAAATGATGACGCTAAACTCCTTCAATACTTGGAGTACGAGCTGGCTCCATTTCTACTCGCTCTTTTTAAAGAGGCGGGTATGCGAAAAACAATGACATTTTCAAAGAATCACGCGAAAATATAAATCATGTGGATTGCAAACATGTCATTGACGGTGGATGTCTTCTACATGGCGTGGTATGGCACCAAAAACAGACATACGAGTCCATCTGCGCAGCATATGTAGACTACATAAAAAACTATTTTGAAGCGAGATCTGTATTCTTTTTTGATGGCTACAACGATTGCTCCAGCAGGACCAAAAAAACTGAACAGCGTCGTCGTGCTATAAAGCATTCTAGCGCTGACATAACCTTCGATGCTACTATGATCGCTACAGTAACACAAGAAAAGCTTTTGGGTAACGATAAAAACAAATCTCGATTGATTTCAATGTTATCGGAGAGATTTCGAAATGAAGGATTTGAGGTCTGACAAGCTCAAGATGATGGTGATACCCTTATCGTCGAGACAGCAATAGAATCATCTCCGTATGCAAATGTAATTGTTGGCGAAGATATTGATCTGCTCGTTCTACCAACTGCATTGGCCCCAGAGGAAAGAAATATTTACTTCACGAAACCAGGAAAGGGAAAAATTGAGCAAAAAATTTACTCTTCGCTTCTCTTGCAATTTCATGAAGGGATTCAGGATTATATTTTGTTTGTACATGCCTTCACTGGGTGTGACACCACATCATGTCTTTTCCAAAAAGGTAAACAAAAATGTTCAAAATTGTTGGAGCAACAAAATGATTTGCATGCTATCTTAAGAATTTACAATGACGCTAATGCCACTCACGATGAAATTGCTCACGCTGGAAAACGTTTTTTCTTAGCTGTATATAATGCACCTGCTAGTGAGATCATTATCACACTTTCAGAAAAAGTGCATACAAGAGTAAGCCAAATCTAGCATTGTTACCCCCTATGGCTGCAACCGCCCAGCAACATTCGTTTTGTGTTTATCAGCAAGTCTAGAAATGTCGTGAATATGAAAAATCTCCCGAACTGTGGGGTTGGAGGAAAGTACACAATTTCCTTGACCTTGTTTGGACACTGAAGGCTCCTGATCCAGATTCCGTGCTCTCATTACTTTCATGCAATTGTAAAAAGAGATGTACCTCAACTTGTGGATGCCGGAAAGCCGGACTAAAATACGCAGCAATTTGTGGACATTGCCAAGGTATCACGTGTTTGAACGCGAACAGAAATCTCGACATTGAAGACGAGAGTTCTATTGAGTATTGAGAGGGAGTTTTATGAGGAACCTTTCAATGCGCCTAACAGCCAACTTGAGTACGACGACTTCAACAATGCCAACCCCTATGAACCACTTCCACCAGACGATTGGGCTTCAGACAATGCTACACCTACAAACTTGAGTACGAGTGGCATGCAACGATTTTAATTGGTAAGAATACACAAACTTTCGCATATTTAAGAAATACAAGCACAATTTTCAATGAATTTAAATTATTTGTCATCTATTCATAATCTTTACAGGTCATGAAGCTGCAAAAAACCATTAGCACAACAGTTTCAAGAACTCGGGAGACTTTCTTCTCTATTCGATGTCGGATTACAACTGAAGTATTGGAGATACAAAAAAAAAATGTGAACAAGAATTTTTATAGGCAATTTAATAAACTATATTTTTTATCTTAACTATTTTTTCGTATAAGTTATAGTTGCCGAGATATAGGCAAAAAACTGAAAAATGTACCTTTTTTCCAAGATGGCGGCTCTATCGCAACAGATTTTGATTGGGACTTTTAGTATGTTCAATGGGAAGCCGTAATAAGCATGTATACCAAAATTCAGATCTTTACCGATTAATTTGTTTTTCTATTTTGACTGGACTAATAACAATATATTTAAAACATTCTCTCATGCGCACTTACATACAGTGTTATGTACAATAACTACACTACATATTGCAGACAAATAATTAAATCAAGGCTTGCTTACAAATAAATAAATTGGATTACAGTAGAGCGTCAATTAACTGAACGCCAATTATCCAAAACGTCAATCAACCGAATCTTTACTGCAATGGTCTGGTACAAAAAGCAGACAGAAAGTTGTCCAACCCAACTTATTCTTTTAAAAAGGTTGCGTGATTTAATAGCCAAAAAGAGACAATCAAAAATGGCTCAAAGGAAAATCACAGATTACTTTTGTTAGCATACTTTTCTTGATACTGTAAATAGCCATCTTAACAGTTCACTTCAGAAAGAAATTTGTCAAGAATTTTTGATATGTAATATAGTAATTAATTATGGTATGATATATTATAGGCCTACTATGTATCAAGTTGAAAAATGTAATAATAAAAATATGTTTTGCAATGTTTATTGTATTTTTATTGCCAAAGTTGTTTCCTATATTGTGTTATGATTATTATTTGTGTTATTTAAGATATAAAACTGAAATTTGGTTTTGTGTTTGATTATCCGAACTACCCTTGGTCCCTATTAGTTTCGATAATCGACACTCCACTGTATATGTATTATCTTGTTGAGCTAGCAAAGGTTTCAATTAAGAGTAGCTTTAAAATTTCTAGTATTTTAAATTGATAAAATTAAGGGAAAATAAGCAAGTGAAAAAAAAAACCACCTAGGGAAAGATAAAAGATGTGGGAAGAATCTGATACACAAATGTGACTTATTTTCTTTTCGTCTGTCCTCTGGAGTAAAAGATTTCACTAAAATAATTAAACACAAATTAAGTTTTTATATCTCGGTATGAATGTCTCCAAGAAAAAGGAAAAAAGAGTCACCTTTTAACTTTAGATTATTCACACATTGTCTCCTCTTTCCCCCGGTGGGCTTCCTTCACTCAATTTTAACCTAATTAGTTTATTTTTACTGTGGATCTGAGAGTCTGAAATAGGGTGATGGTCGACAGATTTATGGGTTCCAATTTCAAACTTAGTTAAATGAAGGTAAAGTCTTTGCCTTGCATTGTGTCAGGTGATGAATGACTCATTGTTTACTTTTCTGTCAACTTGTCAGGGTGTAGTTTGTCAAATAATGCACAGTCAGAGAGGCAGGGGTTAAGGGATGGAGATGGGTCCTCCTGGTTGGTAAACCAACATTTATCTTTTTAATTGAGCCTGTCAAACTCAATTCCTCAATTCTTACTGGTGTTGAAAGAATCGAGAATTGATCTTAATATTATGATTCTTGCTACTTCGATTCTTAACTCTCAATAAAACTGGTTACTAAACAAAACAGGAACATTCAAAAAGGGTAATTATCAATTATTTCTCATATTAGTTTAGTTGCCAGTTCACTTAAATGCCGGTAAATTCTAAATATACCGTACAGACCCAAATATAATATGACTAACATTTTGAGGTGTCTACATGAAAAATAAATGATCTCGAATATAATACGACCTGAAATTATGACAGAAGCAAGATAACTCAACAACTTTAACATTCTTTTTTTTTTTGTAAATTAAAAGTTAAGTGAGACTATCAGAATATATGAATCAATATATAATACATACGTAAACTAGGGGGTGGTAATTTTCTGTAATATATCAATATAACCATCATTATCAAATTAAAATGGCCAGTGTCCGGTAATTATATTATTTGTCATTTTTCAAATTTTGAATATTTTACTAAGCCCTTGAATGAGATAAGTTCAATCAAAATAGGACAAAAGTTGATGTAGTTAATAAAAAGAGCAAAAAAAGAGTTATATTCATCTAATTCAATAGATTATCGATATATCATTGCCAAAACTTTATCACTAAATTCTGGCGATCTAACCTCAGTAGGATCAGTTACTGTGGATGGATGACTTGCATTTTTTTTAACGTATGACATGTGTTTTTCTTTTCGTTATAAAATCAGCAATTTACTGTTTTAATTTTGGGTTTATTTGAATTTTTAGTTTTGAGGACTTATAGCATGTTTAATAAATATTAATAAACACCTATATAATTGTGAGATTAAAGTTTAAAGTGACCATGTGTAATGGTCAAGTCCAAGTTTCGCAATGAGTGGGCATGTTAGATTTTATACACAATAATGCTTGGAAAAATAATGAAAAAGGAAATGTTAAAAAATCGAGGTTGAACTTAAGAATCGGAATCAAGTAAAACAGATATTGTTGTGACATCTCTATTTTAAATATACATTTGTATTCTAATATAATATTATCTAAAAGAGTCAACTCTGTTCACATTTACACACAAATTAATTTGAATTTGTGCGGTTTGCTTAATGGGGAGTAGATGTTGCTAGTTAACCCATCTATTCTTACAAACTTTTGTAGTGAGTTATAAGTGTATTTTTTACTTGTACTTTATTTATCGTCGATAACAAATAAGAACCACATCATAGGCTGCATGGTTCAAGGAATTCCTCTCTCAATAAAATAGACTGCCGATGAAAGGGAGATCAGGGTTTGAATCCCAGTCGGGTGCGCTGAAAAGGTTTTTCCACTCTCCCTCCACAAAAATGCTGGTACACTTCCTCTAAATTCAACCTTCCTCATCCCTAAAACATTAGTGTAATTAGTTCATGTGCGTAGAGCCCAAACGGATAGTAAGATGTAGTGATACCTAACAAAATAAGCATAGTTTAAAATATAACATAATTTAAGAAATATACATAACTATATCTTTTAGCACCATGTATTACCCATTTGAGTAATAAGCTTATGTACTAATTACTCTAATCAGTTAGAGATTAGGAAAGTTGAATTTAGAGGACGTGTACCTGCATTTGTGTGACGAGAGAGTGGGAAATCCCCTCTCAGCACATCCGCCCATGATAGAACCCCAATCTTCCCGTCTATTGCGAGAGTACCGCCTTAGCCACACGGCCACGCAGGCGGGTAAGTTAATTGGTCTCCAGCCATCATTTCCTCCCCATGATATTGTTATGTTTGATGATGAGTTATTTATATGGGGCTTTATTATTTACAGAATTTGAGATAAAAAACATAGCTACCAATAAAAAGTAGCTTAACCATCCTGATGCTACTCAATATATCTTTTCTTAAGTTAAATCAGAGATCAAAATAATAAATAAGAGTATAGTTTATAGACAAATATACAATCATGGTGTTATTAAAAAAAACTGTATTTTATAGTTTCATTAAAAGATAGTGACATATCCTCATATTTAATATATTTCTAAAATGTGCTCTTGAAAAAAAGAGTTATGTATTGTTCTCTCGATTCACTAAAAAACGTAACAAGCCTACCTCGATTGGTTCCACTATGGTATTCCTTATAAGATAAGGCCATTGTGTAGTAAGGCAAGGTAAGGCTTATTACCTTTTAGGGGAATCAAACGGGATTTACTTATCTTTAAGATAGATGGTTTCTTTCTTCATCTGTAACATGTATTATAAAATGAAAACAATAATACAAAAAGTAAATACTGTACAAAGCTCAACACATATACATATGACTATGAAGACTTTTACAAAGGTCATTCACTGTTTAGCAACATTCCTTTCGAAGAGTCAACACAATAAATATAAGTCAAAAGTTCTAATATAATAATGTAAATACAAATTTCAATAAATTATTAAAAAATCATTTTATGATACAAAGCTACAAATTATCTCAACAGGAATAACCATTTCAGCGATATAGCTGGTATTGTGTGCCTCTTGCTTTCATAAAAAGGTTTATTTGACACGGTATTATGTTAGAGGATGCAAAGAAATAATGTTGAATCAGTTAGCACTCTACATCAACGATCAACAACATTGGACTAAAATATTGTTGATTGAAATATTTGTGGGTTAATGCACTATACAGTTTGTCACATTGTCTCAACACTCTAACAAAGTTTTAAATTATTCACAACAGACATAAAGAAATATGACACACCTGAAAGTTTAGCAATGTTCCAACCACTAATAAGCATTCAGCAAATGCTTCAGGCCATCTTTGTACTTCCTGTAATTTATGCTCCCACTGTTAAAGACATCCACAGTCTGCCTTTGAGGTTTCAGCTAAATAGAAAACCTTCCTCATTTTCCCATTGATGAGGCATTTGCTGGAAGAGTAGCAGAACGCTGCTGAATGGTTACATAAGGTTTCAAGGATGAACGTGTCGATTCCCTGAAATAAGCATAAAGTTATTAAGATTAAAGAGGGCTCAATGTGAGTTGAGCTATTCAGATTTGTTGCCAATGATATTTTCTATTAAGATAAATAGTAATGTGGCTAGACAGCTGCAATGAAAGCAGCATGTTTAGGAATGGTAAATCTAACAAGTTTCAACTAGGATAGTCAACAGTTTCAAGAGCGGGAAGAAAGCCTAGAGCTCCAACAACCGAGAAAGCGGAGGAGTTATCCAGTGCGGCGCCTGTACAAGCCATCTGACACCAAACTGCCAGGTTTTACCTTGTGAGTGCTGCCCCCATAGAAATGTAATGGTTGGTATATCGACGCCTTGGAAAGTGACACACAGTTCTCGGAGTACTGGGGGAGTTGTGAGAAGTGGGTTACCAGGAACCAGGTCAGGCCGAGGAACTGATTGATTTCACAGTATAGTGATGGACTTGAGTGAAACTAAGTGGAGAGGGAATGGTTAAAATAAACTAAGAGAAGGCTTTACCCTGTATTGAAGTGGGGGGAGGGAAGAGAAGAAAGAGGTAGGTCTCAATATAAGGGATGGTGGAGGCAATGAGATACAGGATGATAAATGTCCAAGTAAGATTAAAGAACAAATACAAATAATTTATTCATATATGAGGGCTGTTCAAAAAGTTCCCAGACTATTTAAAAAAGACGTATGATAAGTGTTACTTTGTAATTGAAAGCTTTGCAATTAACATGTCAATGACCTCATCATTCTACATTGGATAATCATCACATCGTATTGTTTTGTTTAGGAGCTTGTTGTGCATGTCTTGCGATTTTCAAGACTGCTAAGTTTTAAGACCAGTGTATGGACATTAAATTTTGCGTCTAGCTTGGGAAAACATTTACGTAAACTCATGAAATAATGAAGTAAGTTTATGGAGATCAATGCCTAGGTCGTACACAGTTTTATGAATGGTTTAAGGGAGTCAAAGATGGTCGACGTGTTCAGGGCAACCCTTGATGCAGTCAAATGATGATGATGATGATGATAAGCATCCAGTGCGACCCTCAGCATCAACAGACGACGCTTACATGGCCTAAGTTCAGAGAGCTCAGAGTTCAAACCAATGATTGACTGATAGAGAAAGCAAGGATGCGTGTAAGATTTCAATGGGATCGTGTCACGGCATTCTGACCAAACAATTGTAAATGCAGCATGTTGCTGCAAAGTTCATCCCACGGCTGTTGACTCAGGATCAGAGAGACAATAGAGTTGTATTTTCCAGGACTTTTGGATCGTGCAAACGAGTAGGAAAATTTCATTAAGAAAATTATCACTGGCGATGAAACATGGGTCTATGGCTACAATGTCGAGAAAAAAATCCAGTCTTTACAGTGGGTTGGAAAAAAATTCACCGAGATTGAAAAAAGCTCAGCAGGTTAAGTCGATCATAAAATTCATGCTGACAATTTTTTTTTAGGTCGAGGGTGTTTTTCATCACAAATTTTTACCGGCGAGACGAACATTAAATTGTTGGTATTATCTTGAATTTATGAAACATCTATGAGAAAATATTAGGAAAAAAAGGCCCGGGTTGTGAAAAAAAAAGTCCTGGTCCCTACTTCACGACAATGCGCCCACACACACATCTCTACCGATTCGTGACTTTTCCGACAAAACGGAGACCACTGTACTTCCCCAACCTCCCTACTCCCTGACTTGGCCCTGATGGGCTTTTTCCTGTTCCCAAAACTAAAATCAACTTTGAAAGGAAGAGGATTAGACACAATTGAAGACATTAAAGAAAAATCGCAGGTCGACCTAGACACAATCCCAAAAAAAACTATCAGGACTGCTTCAAGAAGTGAAAACGGCGTTGGGAGCGGTGTATCAACCGAGGATGGATGTACTTCGAAGGTGAAAAAGCTGAATAAGTTGTAGGTAAGCCCCAAAATATTACATGAGAAAAAAGTTTGAGAACTTTTTGACCAAGCCTTGTATGGCCCCAAACAGGGAATGTAGAAGGAGATAGAGTAGACCTTTTAGAGGGACTAGAAAAGCATGTAACAGATAAAGAAGTCATAATTATGACTCATCTAATTATACAGGTGGGGGAATAGGAGTGGAAAAGAGGAAATAATTGGACCTTTTGGATACAGAGGCAATAATAAAGAGAGATATTTGCTAGTAGCCTTCGTTTTGTAAGAGAAATGGTTTAATGGTGGAGAATACATTATTTGAAAAAAAGAATAGTAGAAAAATCACCAGATAGACAGGGAGACAACATTTAAACAATGGTTGATTATTTCTTAGTAGGAAAAGAAAACCTGGGATATTTGGAGGATGTTTGTTACAACTTTACCAGGAGAGGCTTTTGAATTAGATTACCAAGTAGTGGCAGAAAAACTGAAAGTGGGCAAAATTCAAAGGGCAAAGTGAAAAAAATTAATCAAAAAAATTATATATATATATATAAAAGTATGGAAATTAAAAAAAGGGGAGGTTAGATGATGAAATGAATACCTAAGGAAAAAATAGGAGAAGTTGAAGAGGAGTGGACCGACTTAAGACATGCTGTGTAAACAGCGCAGAGAAAGTTTGTGAGAGAACATAAGAGAGAACAATGAAAAAAAAAATACATTGTGGAGGAATGACAGTATGAGAGAAAACGTGAAAGAAGAGCACATGGCAACAGTGGCACAGAGATAAGAAAGAGGAAAGCAGAAGGAAATACCTGGAAATAAAAAAAGTCATAAGGTATTAATATTTAATATGTAAGGAAATGTGGGAAATGCCAGGTCTCCACCGTGGTTCGGATTCCACGTTAAACTGTAGGTCCTTCATTCATCTCACAATCACCCTACCATTACACATTAGCGTAAGTGTGTACAACCCGAACAGGTAGTAAGACTTGGTGCCAATAGTAATAATAATATGTGAGGATTAGAAGAAAAGCTGTAAGAAATTCACCAAAGAGAGAGAATTAGATGTACATGGCAGCAAAAGATTAGTATATGACCTTATAAAGAGTGAGCACACAAATGGTTAAAGATGAAAGAGGAGAGGTACTAACACAATCATAAGAGATAAAGAACAGGTGGAAAGATTACTGTGACAAGCTGCTAAATGTGACAAGTGGCCCAGTGGAGAGTATACAGTGGAAAGCAGTGGGGGTAGACAAAGCAGCAGTGGTGGCATTGCAGTGGTTGTACACGCTGATAAGATTTATCTGGAGTGAGAGAAATTCTCACCAGGACCAGGGAAAGGGGATTATAATAACGATATTCAAGAAAGGTGATAGAAAGGCGCGTGGAAACTATAGGGGCATAGCCCTCATGGCACAAGTAGCAAATGGAATGGAAAGAATAATGGAGAAAATAATCAAGGAGAAGGTATAAAGAAAACTGCAGGAGGAACAATGTGGTTTAAAAACTGGAAGATCAACAGCAGACCCCATCTTTATATTAAGACAAAGGATGGAGAAAGATATGGTAATGATCTTCATAGATTTGGAAAACGCATATGACATTATACTTAGAGGTAAACTATGGGTAGCTATGGTAGAAAAGGAGATAAACATAAATATAAATATAATTGGATAAAGCCATGTATGACAAGGATGGTTTAGAAATGAAACAGGGCTATGACAGGAAGGTGTTCTGTACCCTTTATTATTTATAATGATCATGGTTAGAACTCTGAAGGAGGCAAAATAAATGTATTGGGCTAAGGAAATATTGTGATATGAGGAGAGGATGAAAATGAAGCGCAAGAACGGCCGGATGTGTTGAATGACAAAATAAGGAGTATGGCGTATGAAAAACCAGTGTTGGTAAGAGCCAAACAGTGGTGCTGACAAGAGGAGCAAGAATGGGGAGAGATATAAAAACAATTGGAGGACAAAATTCGTAAGTAGAGAAGAGCTTCAAGTATTTGGAGAGTGTAAACCGTTACTGTTTAAATATACAACACAACTATACTTACATACACCTCCAAGACCTGGACAATGACAAACAGGGACAAGAGTAGAATTCAGGCGGCAAAGATGAAGTTTCTACTAAGTATTCTAGGAAAGACAAAAATAGAAAGAAGATAAATTGGGGAGGGAAAACTAATTGAGAGAATGGAAGAGACTACCAAAGCAAGCAATGTAAATGAGAATTATTGGAAAAGGACCCAGAGTAAGGCCCAGAATGAGATGGCTGGGGTCAATTAAAAACAGTGTGTGCAGAAGAAATTTTGAATGGAACAGTTTGGTGAAGAGAGAGTGGTGGAGGTGGAGGTGGAGGAATACCATTCAAGACCCGGCCTGGCAGAGGCTGGATAAGGGTTGATTAAGGTAACAATGGTGATTAACATATAAAAGGACAAAAACACGCATATAGTGTTCATTCCTTTTAAATGTTACTATCCACCTTCTTGTACTTTTTCCCATATATAACAAAATGTACCACAAAAAGTTTTATATAAAGAGCTATATTTTGAATATTAATTAAATGATTTGCTTTAATGACACTCAAAAACAACACGTGTCCACGTGCATCGTTTTTAGTTTTGTCCAAGGTAGGAGACTTGCTCACACAAGTTTAAAGCCAAATCTAGTGTAGCTGATTCAAGTAATATATTTCTAAGTAAAGAATGGTAGTATGACTTATAAGGTTCTGGTGCACTGGAAAGTTTAAAATAATAATAATAATGAAAAAATACATTCTTAAGGCCAAATTTTTAATTTGAATTGTTGTGTTAGGGGTGAATGTGAAGGAGATGTCTGTTCATTGCAAATACATATGGGATTAAAGGGTGCAGACCCGACAAGCGCTTGAGCAAAACATACTTCAACTGATGGGAAAAAGGGAGGTTAGAGCGAGAGGGAGTACAGGTGAGTTTTTAGTGTGCTAAGGATGAAAAACATACCTGGCTGGATGGTATATACTTTTGCTAGGTCTACCTGTTGCACGCTCTTAATTGCATGGCTTAAAGTAGGAGAGATAGCCAGCCCCACTTACTCGGGCGATTAAATACATTAATGGACACAGCAATCACACTTTAAAAAGAAGCTTTCACTGTCAAAGTCAGCTTCTTGAGGTTCAGTTTGTTGACTGACTTAGTAGTACAAAATTAATTTTTTTTAACACAGTGTAGATTTAAGTAAATTTAATGAATATCAACAGATATGCTGCAAATAATGTTCTTATGATGGGGATCATATTTTCTTTTAAAATGACATTCTTTTATTGTACACTCGGCAGCATAACATTCCTCCAGAGTTGCAGATGGTTGTGGTATCTATTAGCATGTGATATCTCATATGTAGCTGATGATTCCACATGTCCAACACATACTCTGCCTTAAAATATAAGTGAGGAATAACCCTGACCAAGGGACAAGTCCTGGATAGCTCAGTTTTAGGGTGCTGGCGCACTAGGCCAAAGGTTTTGGGATCAATTCCTGTGTCCAGATTTCATTTTAAAGCTAATTTAAATAGAACAAATTATGAGAAATGTTTCCCTGACCTAGGAGAGACCTTGGCACCGTCCACACAGCTATTGGCCTTGTAGCCACATTTCTGTATCTTTTTGCCAAGCCTCTGTATCCACTGCTTCTGATCATCCATATTGGTGGCCAGAAGTAACAGCTCCTTGGCGGAGTTGGGGTCATAGTGCAACTTGCAGGGGGCGATCGCTTCTTCCTTCCTTTCCAAGTGCTCTCTGTGCACTTTGATACGACATCCTGAAATCAACACCCACATGTTTTAACAATAGATACACTATTTCCCTAAATAGTACAAATATTCTCCATTACACTCACAGAACATGTCTTTATTACCATGTGTCTTGTTTATTCTTCCTTCTGTGTATCTATAGTAGATACAAAGTCAGCCAGCCAAGAGATATCATGGACACTAAAAAACACTTTATTAAAGAGGAAAAACGAACACTAAATTGCTGTGTTAATTAAATATTGAAATGAGGATGAATAAACAAATTTACTCATTTACGAGAAAATAGTCGGAGACTTACTGATTTACCAGAAAATTGTCCAAGACTTACTCATTTACCAGAAAGGTTATGTGGTATAGAGAACTAGGCTAAATCATGGCTAAAATTAGGAGGGGTAGCCAGCACACTTACCTTGGTGATACTGGGGTAGAAATTGTTTAGATATAACACTAAAAAACATATAAACACATTTTTAAGGACAAGCTTTCACTGTCACAGACAGCTTCATCAGGTCAGGAGATTAGACTGATGCTCTTGATTGAACTGTAAGGTTGACAGTTTTTCAGTTATGACATCACTGTCTAGATAGCAGCACTATGAATAATGTTATATTGAATCTAATAATAAGTGTGCTGGTAGGAAGGAGAGGAATTATCTAAGGTTGAGGTTGGGGGCTTGTCTGGATTTGATGATATATTGATGGGCCAGTTCCCATATCCTTAGTTGTGAAGGGTTGCATATTGCTTTGTTCAGGGATTTGACCACCTTGGTTGTGTTACAGTTATTTAAGTCAAGATTATGGGTTTCGGCATGTGTTGCTACAGGCTTCTCTTTATTTTTCATTTTTGTGTCATGTCGATGACCATCCATTCTCTTTCTTAGTGTTTCTGTTGTGAGACCAATGTACTGTGCTTGACACTGGTTGCATTCCAGTTGGTAGATGAGGTTTTCAGAATCCCAAGTATGGTGGCTTTTTATAGGATAATTTATTTTAGTTATGTTGCTGGAGAATGAATTTGTTGGTTTATGTATTGTGCAGGTTTTGCAGGGGGTGCGGTTGCAGGGAAAGGAACCTGATATTTGTTTGGGTTTGGGTTGAATAGTGGGGTCCGGCAGTTTGTGTTTTACAAGTAAGTTGCATAGATTGGCTGGTTGTTTATAGGTTACTCTTGGAGGTTCCTTGAAGACAAGTTGTGTAGTGGTGGAGGATTGCAGTATGGGGAAACCTGTTTTCAAGAGATTGTTGAGTTTGTGGAGTCCAGGGTGGTATGTAGTGACCAGAGGCTGCAGGTGTGAGTCCACAAGTGATGATATGCATTCTGTGGTCAAGAATCTACCATCTTACATCAAGACACAAATCATTTTCTAGAGCGACTTCACACACTGGCCAATCCTCTTCCACAGCATGCCATCTTGGTCTCAATTGATGTTACATCACTCTACACCAATATCCCCCATATCCACGGACTCGCAGCAATAGAGGAATATCTCAACACACGTCCTGCTGGCACCAGACCCACTACTGCATTCCCGATAAAACTAGCAAGTTTCATTTTGGAGAAAAATTACTTCAGATGTTTGGACAAAATCTACCTACAAATTAAAGGTACTGCTATAGGAACACGCATGGCCCCCTCGTATGCAAACTTGTATATGGTAAGACTAGAACGTATGTTCCTGGGCAGACAACCAATACAGCCCCTTTGTTGGTTCAGATACATCGATGACATCTTTATGATTTGGACCAGCACCACTCAGCAACTCGAGTCCTTCCTGGCAGACCTCAACAAATTTTCACCGCTAAGATTTACCTGGAAAATATCCACATCCAGCATTACTTTTCTGGGTGTAAACATCACACTCCATCAGGGACACCTTAAAACAACTGTGCGCACCAAGGAAACCAACCATCAACAATACCTCCATTATGACAGCTGCCACACAATGAGCACAAAGAGATCACTCCCACAT
>CABFOW010000666.1:173297-225641 GCA_902141385.1 Timema californicum
GAAGATGTCACCTTTGTGCATTGGACTCTTCCCACATTTTTCCTCTTTCCCTAGGTGGGCTTTCTTCATCAAATTTACTCTTAATAGTTTATTTTTCCTTTTTCTTTAGTTTTATCACTTTCCTTTATTATAAAATTATCTAGCCATTGGGCCACCTCATTTTTAATCATTTGCCAGTAAATGGTCCGAGACTTACTTATTTACCAGAAATTGGTGTGAGACTTACTCATTTACTACAAAAACTCTTATGCATGCACTTTGATCTTTCTACCACTTGTCACACTTTCTGTCTCTCTCTCTCTTACTTTATCTTGCATGTGCACTCTCTCACTGCTGCACAAAATGGTTTACATTGATGTACTAAGCTAAAAAACTCACCTCTTACCCTAAATAAGGCCTGGCCAACCCACAGTCCAGCCAGATGTGCTTGGATCTGAATTAAAGGCTCAGCAAACAATATTTGGTTCATCATTAAAATAATCATTTAACATTGTTAAAGCAAGCTATTTGATCGCACTGTTAATTGCAAAGAAAATTAATCCATTTTAAAATGGGACTTGGTGAAAGAGTGTTTGTAAGTAGCTATTAAAGATGTTTACCTGAATATTTTCAAGCAGAAGTCTGTCATGTCACACAATTATTGGTCGTCGTATTAATATTATTTCGGCTGAAATAGTGGTGACTTTCCGAGAATGAATTCGAGAATTCAAACTTATCTTTAGTTTTTGACTTAAGTACAAATATTTCAGACACAGCTCAACTTGAATTATTTATTTGTGGAGATAATGATTCTTTCCAAGTGACAGGAAAAATGGCCTTTAAGCTTGAAAAACATAACTAATGGTGAAGATGTTTTCCAAAATATACGAAAGTGTTTGTTTGACAGTTTGCATTTAGAGGCGCTTTCCAGACTAACAACAGATGGAGCACCCTCTATGATAGGGAAAGATAAAGAAGCTGTTAAGTTGTTTATGAACAAGTTGGAGGTGAGAATCATTAAAACAAGTGTTGTCTATGAACCATGTTATGGATGTGGTTTTGTGCCATGGGAAGAAATTGAAATTTTTATGCATAAAGAGTAAACTTAAAAAAAACAATGCTCTACATTATTGCTTTGTTAAATGACTTAAAAAATGGCCTTCATAGGAATTTTTCAAAGTACACTGATGAAATAAAAAAACTTTCACTAGCATTTGATTGTTGTTTCTTAGAACTCACAAAATATTATAAGGTATCTGAGATATTTTTTTCCCCATTTCATGTTGACGTTTCTACTGTGCCAGAAACTCTCCAGATGGAAGGAAGTAAATGATTTAAATTGCAACAATGAATTAAAACACATTCACGCCACGCCATTAAAAATCAACTTTTATAACAAGTATATGACAGTAGAAAAGAATCCCAAATTAAAATTTGTACACAACAAATTTTGAGCGCTTTTAAATTCACATACACTCATAAAACTTTAAAAAATGAAATTTAAAATAAATTAAAGTGAATCTTGAACTTCAATATCTGATAAAAATCTGACAAATCACCTAAGATGTGCAACCACCAATGTTGAAGTGGATTTTTAAAAAGTGAGTGATCACAAATAAATGCAAATATCTCACTGGTGTAGATAAATAATAAATTTAATGAACAAAATACATTTTTATGGAATATGATTTCCAATTTTTTAAATAGATTTTTTTAATATATGGCCCACAAAACATTAAAGATCATCAAAGTGGTCCACGGAAAGATTTGTGTTAGCCAGACCTGCCCTAAATAAAGAAGGTTGAATGGAAAATATCATCATCATCTCTCGATCTTTCATTTATTTCCTCTTCCCCAATCTCAGATGTCTATCGTGTTATAGTTCATTTGCTTTTGACACGGGAACTCCTTCCTCCACCTCCAAAAAAACCTACCACAGTTGAAAGTACATAAGAGAGACTATCGATCCATCAGACTGTGTGTCCGACTAATCCAGACATAATAGGAGCTTTAAGAATAAGGTCGAACCAACAATTCTATGTTGGTGAATGAAAGCACTCACTTCTACACTCCAGAGCCGGCGGTGGTTTGAACATGTGCCACAAGGGTTTAGGGCAGACCTCGCAGTTGGTAGGCATGTGGTAGGAGATCTGAACAAACTCGTGTCCCTTGAGCATATAGGTCCCTGGCTTGTCATCTCTAGAGGCTGTCAGCTCAAGTTGGGGCAGTCCCCCTTCGTCTGGCCGCCTCACCTCTCCCTCTCCTGCATATAGTAGCTGGAAACAACACCATGTCTTATTATTAATACGGAGCTTTGCTTCGAGTATTCGACACCTTACATCATAAATTAGCATTCAACATGACAACACTTTAAGACATGTTGTGATACTAACTTAATTTATCAGCTTAGGACAAAATATGTTCATCATGTTTGCAAAATAACACTAATAGCTAAAGTTAAAATCATGCAAATGGCTTTTTTTAATAAGCAAACTTATATTCAGATTTGGGAATCTTTATTATTATTATTTGATATGACTTCACACACACTATTAGTAAGCAGTGGCCGATAGTACTTAGTAGTTATTAATAAATGAATAAGTTTATTTATTATTAAGTGCGGTATTTTTCTCCAAACCTCTGTGAAATTATCCAACTTAGAATAGAATTTATTTAACTGAAATATTAAGGTTGTAAGTAAATATTCTGCAAAGAATTTTTTCTATGGATTAGGAAAATCATTGTGATTAAAAATAAAAGTAGCAGTACCTGCCAATTAAGAGACTACTATTATAAGTATTAATTTGGTCCTCTTGTTTCAAATCTACCATCTTTAAAAAATCTAACATTAATAGCAATAATGTTGAAAAGACAAATAGGAAAGAGCCAAAGTAAAAGTTTTTTTCATACCTGAAATATCCTTGGAATATCTTTGGCATCTGCTCTTATTACATCACCTTGCGTAACAGAGCGCACATGAAATACTTTACTGAAAAACAAGATCACAAGACACAATAAATAAGCATTCTTTAAAAATTATGATAATTTAAATATCACACACATATATGATAACTACAATTCTAAAACTGGAATATTCAATTCCTCAAATCCTAAGATGTCAAAAGATTCAAGAATAAAAATATAAACAAATATCTGTCATAAAATATTAACTCACAATTGTAAGCAATAGTTAGAATCCATCATATAAACATGTGTCGTTGGAAAGATGTGAAATTTTATTTTATTTTGGAGAGCAAAAAAGCTATTAAATCCATATAAAGACAAAATAAGTAAAATATAGTATAAAATATATTCACTCAAAAATAACATACTTATTCGTCACAAAATAATACATATTACAAATAAAATTACAAAATCAATATTAACTGTTGACAAATCTTTATTGCCCATCAACTTCCGCCCTAAAAACTGATGAATAGGTTGAAAGTGTATAAAGTATCACCACCAAGAAAACCTACTGTTTTCACTTGCACTTTACTAACAGAAATAATATTATTAGATATGAAACAATAAGTTGTTTTTTTTCGATTTTGATTCCTCAACATATATAATTTCAATCCTTTTCCCAAAATTCAACCACACTTTAAAAATGTTATGCGTGATTAAAAAAACAACAACAAGCAATGTAGATAGTAAAGGAAAAGACTAAACCATGTTTGATTTGCGCAATATTACTACAAAACAATGGTTGTGCAGTACATTTACAAATTTCTGGTAATAAGGTGAAACACCAAAATAACTAATAATGGCCATAGAGATGGGACCACCGAATCCTTAAAGATATTCAAGACTCTAGGATTCAAGATAATTTCAGGTTTCAAGATTCAAATCTTTATAATAATTTTTTGTTCTTTCAATATTTCAAGTTAAATTTGTTTTAGAGCTCTAATACTACTTATTGCTGGTTCAGAATAATTTATAATTATAGGATGAACTTAACAACCAGGCCCCAGACCAGTAATTTAACACTTAACTGAATGTACGAATGTTTTAATGAATGGACTACAAGAAATAATGTTAACAGTTAGTTACTATTGGTATTTTATATTAGAGGTTGGCTATAAAACTTTTACTATAAAGTTCCCTGAATTTTTCAGGTTTTCTAGACAACATTTAAAAAATCGCGACTTTACCTTTTTATAATTTTTCATGGGGTATAGCATTTTTTTTTTTTTTCATTTATTATGTTAATCACATAATTTCTAAAACAATCCTAATGGCTACTAAACATCAACATTCTTATAAGAGTTATTATAGTAATAAATGGTGTTCTAGACATTTTTCTTGGACCTGCCTGGGCTTCGAGAAACAAAATATCTCACTTTTGTTTTAATGCTTATATACAGAAACAGTCATGTATTTAAATTCCCTGACACTTCTTTATATTTTGATTTAATTCAGTCATTTCCCTATTTTCTCTGACATTATAGAATTCTCTAACCTTTCCATGTCAACAGCCACTGTGTATTATCTTATTCTATTTATATTTCCTCCAATGTTCTTAATTTTTTCCAAGATTTGTATTTGGGATTCGAAAGTACATTTGAGATTCAGATTCATAAAATAGTGGATTTGAACCAATTCTATATTGTATAATATTTTTTTTATCAATATCCGCTATTACAAAATCATTTAGCAGTTAGCTTTGAGCCTCCTCATTTTTAAACATTTTACAATGTTATTGGTACTTTTACTTTATCTCAAGGTGACCTGGTGATCGAGGGGTAAGGTGTCTGACTTCTGTGCTGGGGTCCGGGGTTTAATCCTTGGTCTTGACACAGATTTATCTGATTACCAAACCATTTCTTCACCTCTGACAAGATGTGTATTAATCACATCTTGTGAATGTGGGGAAGTTTGTGCACCCCACTGTACCATTTATTTGATAGATATTGATAATGACAAGATGTATTAAGACAATAGCAAGCAACTACATTTCTTGAGTGAGTCCACCCTGAAAGTTTCCCTTCATCAAGGACATGTTCACAGATGTACAAACAGCCAAGAAGATCTAAAACTACTTCTCTGTTCTGGAATTTACTTTAAGTATATTCAACCACTCAAACTCTAGAATAAAATTTCAGCATGATTCCAGGCAAGTAAATTTATTTTATCCATTTTTAAAGGACTTTTTCTACAATTGGGAGACTCGGAACAAATAATTCTGGATGAAAATATTTAGTAAAAGGGTGTGTTGAGCTCGCCACTACAAGTATTGTAACTAAGTAATTCCACCTCATACTTAGGTAGACTATTGGAGTCCTGCACAATTCAGACCCCCTACAAACTCAATTATGTCTCTCTACTCACTCACTCACTCATTCACTCTATGGCATTAACAGCTCTAAGGTTCAATGTCGCACTTACAAAACTATCTTTAGTTTAGTTACTATTTAGTTATAAAATTATGTTTGTTAACCTGTTTAAAATCAATGATGATCTTAATAATGGCAATAAATATTTTACCAAAGTTACCACATTTATATTAAAAAAAGCATTTTCTATTTCAAATTGCTTGCTAGAAATATTATTTTAGTCATATTATTTTTAATTTTTAAGTATCAGCATTAACTTTTATAAGCATTAAAATTTTAATTGAAGTAAATTTCTCAATAAAATTATGTCTAACAAGAGTCTGTACAGTGTGCATGTGCAACTACTCATAGAGGAATGGAAATGGAACAGAAGACGCGATCTTGCCCGATTAAACTAAGGATTAATAAACGAAATATGAAACATTTCATATTTCTTTGTTTATGATTCTTACGTTTTCTTATAGGGTAAATTAAGTGTCTGAAGCTTATTAAAATGTCAATTTTCTTAACTTTTTATCATGACAGTGTATAAACACTCTACAATAATGTAGTGATAGTGAAGGAAACCAAGCTGAAAGGATAGTTAGGTTAGGTCTAGATATATACAAACACAATTCTCTATTTTCTTTCTACACTTTTACACATCCCACTTTTTCAAACTTCCACAGTTGTACATTGTTTTGAATTTTCGGACATATTTATTTTTCATATGAAGACACATTAATGAAAAAGTAATATTCCCGAAAATTCAAAACAATGTGCAACTTTGGAAGTTTGAAGAAGTGGAAAGTGGAAAAGTTTAAGAAGACATGAAGAGAGAAGTTCCTATCTGGGCCTAAGCTAACTATCCTTTCATGTTGGCTTCACTCACTATCACTTACTTTACATCACTGTACAGTGTTTCTACACTGTCTTGTTATACATATCCAAGCCATCATGCAATTATCCATTTTATTAACATTTTTATAATTATTGTTGGGGTAATGTCTTTAAAGACATGAGTCTGAAAGCATTTTAATTATTTTTTTATTAGATTTTTATATGAGTGTTGCTCTTATTTTTAAATTGTGTTTTATAAGTGTTATCTCTAATTTAAAAATAAATTTTTAAATTGTTTAACTTTTTTTTTTCAAAAGTATTTACTCTTTATAAAAATGAGTGTCATTCATATTTTAATAACATGTGTTTTAATATACTCTAACATTTTATTAGAGATGGGCCACTCGAATCTTCGAATCCTCAAATCCACAGAATCCTGACAAGTATTCGAGATTCGGTGTTTTACTGGATTCGATGATCGAATATTTCACCTCATAAACAAAGCATAATATCTTGAATTCAAAAATTACTTAGTTAGGCCTACTTTAAAAGCACAACTTAAACCGTGATCTTTATTTTGTCAGACAAAAGAGATTGGCATGAATGAAATCATTTTTTTTTTAAATTGTTAAGGCGTGGAAAATTTTATGTGCCTAGTACCCTACCCTCCCATCTATTTGGGAAACTTGGACTCAACCGTTTCAGCTCATGCTCACTTCTAAAACTTTCACCTCACAAACAATCTTGTCAATATTTTAATGAACACATCAAAACTCTTCAAAAGCTGAAAATTAAAACTAGAATTATAAATAAGCTCGAAATAAATAAAACAAATTACAGCTTTTTTTTTAAACAGAAATAAGAACACATTACACATGATACAAAGTCAGCCGCCATGATGTATATTATGTTTACTCGCCAGAGTGATGATTAAAATAAAGATACTGTTAATTCTTACTACCCAACTGGTTTTAATTATCTACAACTATGCTAAAAACCCCAATTTATTGCATACAATCCTTGAGTTAAGACATTTTGTTGGGTTTCATGAAAAATTAATACTGTCGACAGTCAGACACTAATAAAACTGTTTATTTATGCCTATCGGCTACATATCGTATATAGATTGTTTGTTTAAAATTGATTCAGGTAATCTGGTCACTTAGTAAACGATCTTGAGTTTTAAGAATCAAATAATGACGTGCTAATTCATTATTTGTTTTTAAACTGATTTTAATTAAGAGCTTATTATCTTTTTAGATATGTTATTGAAGTAATTGTAAAGATATTTAAACGTAGTCCTGCCTTATAAAATGGGAATGAACATATTGGAGTTGAAAATATGTTCATGTTTTAAATATAATTGTTAGTTTTATTTATTAAAGAACAATAAACAATTAAAGAATAAAGAGCACATGCTCGCCACTCGAGATATATACACCGGAACTAACAAAAACGTTGCGTGAGACGCTTGGGTGACGTCATTACAGAAGTGGCTTCACAAATCTAAAAGTGGAATAGTTACTAAACTCGTGTTTGTTGTTATAGGCCTAGTTAAGAGAATGTTTATTTATTACACACAACAAGAATGTATTCTCAGAAATCGATATATCGCAAGAATCGAATATATTTGTTTTCTACGCTAAGGTAGATAATGGATATTTAAGAAAATAATAATAAAACATACTTAGGCATTATTGAGTCCACTATTTCCAATGTATGTTTAATTGTTAAGCATGTTTTAGTCTTTATTAAAAATATCCGTTTTTATTTTTATTTTTGCTATCTTAATGCAATAAAATATCCTTTAATGACAATTAAAGTTGATCAAAGGATATATAGGCCTAATCTGTTTATTTCACATGTTTTTTATAAACTAAACTCATTCTAACAACACTTTTCAAAATAACTAAGAGACACTAAAATTTTGATTGAATTGATTTTTAAACATTAATATGAGTAGATTGTTTAATTTGGCTGGATTTTAACCTTTATTTTGTAAGGGGTGGTTGGGGTTGAGGTTGATTTAAATTGAAAGCACGATTGAAATAAATCTTAATTCACAGTTTAGGACTATTTTGTGTAAAGTGGGTTTAATCATTAAAATTTATAACAATTTGCTAGGATTCAAATTCGAGATTTGAAAATAAAATGTAGATTCGGATTCGAGATTCGGATTTAAGAAATAGTGGATTCGACCCATCTCTACATTTTAAAATCATGAATATACTCCAACTCGGGAGCTTTTAGAAATACTCGACTCGAGTTCGACTCAGAATTAAAAAACCCAAGCTCGCATACCCCTAGTGTTAGTGTTTTAACTTTAATTTGTGCTTAATTTTTTATAATTTTAACTGTTAACACCCTTTAAGGCCCTTTAATTCAGACATGCTAAGTAAAACTAAGTCCCTTTTTATTTGACTAAGCCTTCAATTTTTTCATTTTTAGTTTTTACTAAATTAATGTATTTTTTAAGATTTGAGTTTGTATTTGAAAGGAAATGTTAGCTCCATATTCTAGCCATCTCTGCCAGTAAACAGTTGAATACTAACTTGAGGTCTAGGATGAGCACAGGATCCAAGTTTTGCTTGTCACTCTCAGAGTTGTAGAATATTATTTTCTTAGAAGATACAACCACATACTGCTTTTTCCAGCCATGCCGCCTTATATTCTGTTTGTTTGGTATGGACAGCCAACCTTCCAGTCTGGATTCTGAAAAATATATATATAAAAAAATGACATACATTTATACTTTATGGGGTAGGCAGTAAACTGTGCATATAGCTCAAAAAAGAACTCCATACTTAGCCCATCCTCACTAACTTCCTCCACACTTCCCTATCCTTGCATACTTCCTTCACTTCAACAACATCCACACACTGAGTCATACATGCTCTTTCATTATTAAAGCTCTTAATGTTTCTCTTTTTCACACATTCATCTACAACATTTAGTTAAGACTTACATGGCCTGCCCCTTCCTTTTGATCCACACACTCTACCTTCAAATATTTGATTTGTCACTCAATCCACTCTCATCGTTTCAACATTTAAATTAATAGAACAAATTTTACAAGTACAGCAAGTTATTTCAAGAGAACAGCTTAGCTTATAAAAACTTAATGTATGGGCTAGAAATAGAATCATTAAACAAATTTAGATTTTGTACTTTTGTCATCATCATCATCATCAACTGTTTCAGCATATGGCCAGATCATTTTAGTACACTGCCTCTTTTTTCCTATATCATTCCACCATTCTTACTCCTTTTAACTCCTTCCCTTCTTCTTCTCTCCCTTGAACCCTTTATGTTATCTGCTCCTTCCATTTCTTTCTTTTACCATCTTCATTACATGCCCATAGTGTCTCAGTCTTGCTTCCTATTCTATCTCATGTAAACCCTGCATCCCCATTCTTCCTGTATAACTTCATTCCTAATCTTGTATCTCCTCGTTACACCTAACATGTTCTTCACAAACTTCATTCCCATGGTCTCCACTTTCCTAGTCTCTCTTACATTCACTCCATGTTTTAGCTGCACCTGTGACAATGGGTAAGAAGTACGCCCTGTACAACACTTCTCTTCTCCATAGCAGGTCTCTTACACACCTATATAACAACTCTCCTTGCTGTCCTCTTCTCATTACATCCTTACACCTTTAGTCTCAATCCCTCTTCCAAGATATTTCTGTCCTGTACTTCTCAGCTTTATTAGACCTTATCTTCTTCATTCATTTCCATCACTTTCACTTCACACTTTTCCACTCATTCACTTCCTGTACTTCCTCCCTTCTACCCCCTTACCATCTAGTCATCAGCAAACATCATGGCTTTCATTCTTTCCTCCCCGGGTTTTCCTCCTACTTTGTTCACAACCTTTCCATTATCATTTCAAATAGTAATGGTGAAAGGGCACTCCCTTGCTTCACTCTGTCCTCCGACCTTCTAAACAACTCATGTTATCCTACCTCATGCCTGCTTTACACTCTCATTACAACTCCCGTTTCCAATTTGGCCACCTCCATCGCTTTCCAAACTTTATTTCTATCCACGCAAACGGAAATGGCAAAAAAAAAATCTATGTTTGTTTTGAAGTATATTTATAATATATTATCAATATCCGAAAACAGTTGAGCCATTTTATATCATGCAGAATTTTTTTTTTAACACCACCAAAAATTTCTATAAAATAAGAAAATATGTGAAAGCTCTGATATTTTGACCCAAATGCGGATACTGAAGATGTAAAAACTAACCGTAGAGAAAAATTTAAGTTGTTTTCAAGGTCTTTCTCTAACATTTTATCACTACCCAAAAACTGTTTATCAAATTTAACTTGTAGGATTTTTTTCAACTAACAAATTTTAACAAAAATTTCAAACTTTAGTCCTGATACGCAGATTGAAGACTTAATTTTTTTTCTTTTTGCAGAAATGTTAGTGGGCGAAATACACAACTATTGATGGTTCCCCGTTTCCGCTAATGCAATTTTTTTTTTTAGCTCCACCCTAGTGTGCAGTAGAGAGAAGTGAGAGAGAAATGAGTGTGAGATATATACAAGAGAGGAAGAAGAGCGAGAAGGGGGATAGAAGGAGAAGGTAGAGAGTGAGGTAGGGTGAGAGGGGAAGGGGAAAGAAAGGGTGAAGGTAGAGAGATGGTGAGGGAAGAGCTTGTGAGGTTGGAGAGAGTGTGAGCAAAGGGGGGAGCATTTATATCGTTTACTCACCTTGTCCCAGTATGTCATCGTCATTTTCAGCTCCCCCGCTGCTGAGAGAAGCTGTTTCACTGCTGAGTGATGCCATCTTTATCTGCAACTGCTCTATTTCAGAATCCTTTGAGTCTAGCTCCATCTGGAGCCTCAATCTGATCATGTTGTCCTCTTGTGCTTGGGACTGAAGTTCTTGGAGATCCTTTTGCCACTTGGCCGCCATTTGACCATACTTCTCGCGCTCCTGTAAAATTAACAATAACTTAATTTAACAAAAATGAGAAAATTTATACCTGAGGGATGGATTTAACAAATATTGAGATGAGAATTGATGGGCAAGGCCTACCTACATACCACAAAAGTGTGTTCAAAAGCTCACATATGAAGTAGAGATGGAACTCCTGAATCCTCGATGAATACAACATTGCTCCAGTAGAAACTTAAGAGTTTAATTTTTCTTCCCTTGGTGATATCAACAGTTGTTGAATATCTGTCATAAGCAAAGCGGCATTAGATGACAAACCTTTTAAATGAAGAGAAAAAGTTGTCACTAAATTCCAGGATACCCTTGACAGATATTCAGGAAATATTGAAGAAAATTAAACTTTATGTGTGAAGTGTAGCAATATTTATTTATTTGGGCCAGAAAAAGGTTTTGATAAAAAAATACTGAAAGATACTCCCTTAACACAGATTCCCTACTCTCACAAATTAAGCAACATTTTTTAAAATTCTATTTTAAATATTTTCACTTTGAATTAACTTATACGCTTTAAAAATTCAAGGATCCCAATTTGGATTTGAGATTAAAAATTAAATTTAATATTCGGATTCGAGAAATATGATTCGACTAATATTTAATATGAAACAAAATAAACCCATAGTAAGAGTAATTTCCAGAGCACAACTGCTCCCTTATTTGGCAGAATAGAGTAGAATGTTCTACTCTCTTTCAACTGATGTGCTCTAGAATTCACTGTGTTATGTATTAAATGTGAACTTTCAGAGCTTATCCTTTAAATGTTTATTTAAATACTTTTAAACTAATATACAACCAACATGGTAAAACATATCTTTCAATTAATAAAAAAGAAATTATATAATTAAATAATAATAATATTTAGCACCGCATCTTACTACCCGTTCGGGTTATACGCTTTAAGTACTAATTACTCTAATGGATTAGGAATTGGGAAGGTTGGATTAGAGGAAGTGAACCCACATTTGCGTGGAGGGAGAGTGGAAAACCATTTAGGAAAAACCACCCCCAGTTCACCTGACCAAGATTCAAACTTTGATCTCCCCGTCCTCAGCAGTCGAGCTCAACACGACTAGCGCGTTAGACAACTACGCCACTGAGGCGGGTTATATAATTAAAAATATAGGTAAAGATGTTAGGTGCTTTATTAATTCTAAAAGCAAGAATGGTGGACCTGAGTAAGCTCTTGTTGCAGTTTGCGACACTCCTTCTCTCGCTTCCTTAGCTCTGCAGACGAGACCTTGTTCTTTCCTCGCCCTGTGTTACTCATGTCCTTACGGTTCATAATCTCAGCCAGTTTGTTAACCGCCTGCATCTTGAGCAACTGCTCTTGCTTGAGTTGTTTGTGCAGCTTCTCTACGTCCTCCATGTTGGTGTTGGCTTTATTTAGATCTGGAACACAGTAGAATGGTTCCATAAGAAACACTGCTATACTATGTTAAAATAGCTTACCAGAAGTTATGGGTGGCACAAATTAAAATAAATATTAACAAATTACACCTTTGGGACACTGATTACATTTCTAAATGATTTGACTGAAAATATTAACCCAAATGTTCTCAATGTTCTCTAGATTAAAATTTGAAATATAAACTCATACATTCCATTTGTTTCTGTGTTCGTAGCACTGGTCCTCCAGAGGTTTTAGTCTGTACTTAAGTGTGACTTTACGTTATAACATATAACCAAATCCAGGAACCCCCTGGTCTCAACCTTAGATAACCTTTTCCTTCCAAGCATACCTACTCACACCAGTCAGTAATGTTTTTATAAAAACAATATTAATAAAGAATTTAGTTTAATAATTAAATATATATTATAAATACAACATTCTATTAATCTATCAAGAGTAAAGACACAAGTTTGAAAAGGCAACTGCAGAATCCAAACCTAAACTTTTATTTTAATCGAGAAACCGGCAACAACAGAATTTAAGTGACTGCCATGGTCCAGTCTGTGTTTTACTCTCTTCTGCTGAAAATTACATAATTATGTGTTTTGTTGTGTTCTAATAGTGAAATATTATCACGCTTCCTCAAACAAACTAAACATGATTGTGACTGGATGCGTGCGCAAAGTATGGTCTGCAAAAACAATGGTTTGGTGACTCAACTTAAAACAAGCACCCCAGATAAATTAGTTCAACGGTCTCGGTCAAAAAACTGTGTTAAGCGTCAAACTAAGTGGTCCCATGTCATTTATAATGGATTATGTTACAAAAATTATAAACTCTATTCAGGGAACACCAAATTATAATAATAATTATTATTATTGCAAGATTCAAAGTTAGGAGATTTGGATTGGTAAAATAATGGATTCGACCCAACTTGCGATTACACATTTTTTAAAGACTCTATAAGGAAAACATGTTTTCACTTTATGAGGTAATTAGAAGAAGGTACAGGAAAGGTGGATAGAAACATATAAAAGAGGACAAACACAATATGGCTTTTATATTGAAAAGAAGAACAAAATAGCAGTAACAGCAGTATTAATAGAAGTAGTAGTAGTTAGTATTAATAGTATTAGAAGTAGTGGTAGTAGTTATTAGTAGTAGATAGTAGTCATCGTCATCATCACTGTCACCACCTTTGTCGTCATCCTTAATGTTATCGTTGTCTTTGACAGTTTCCAGCCTGTGCAGGTGTAAGTAATCCTTTCCTTTAAATAAAATTTTAGTATTTTTTTCTTTTTACCAATATTTGAGCTTTTTCTTTACAATTTCATGGTTTTATGGAGTTTAGTGCCCCAAATGTCTGTTTATATTTCTCTTTCGTGTACTCTCATCCATAAACAAAAAAACATTCCTCAAAAAGTGAAAAGAGGTTTTACTTAAAGTGTCATATTTAAAAAAAAATATTATCATAGTTTAATTTTTTTGTGTGTATATTCTGCACTTTATCAACAACTGATTTTTAAACATATTTTCAAAATTATGATACCAACTAATAGCTATTGCCGCACATGAAACAATAAAAACTATTCAATATGTACTATTTGTTATTTTGGTCAAAATTTTGCTATTCAATTGGAAATGAAAAAGATTTTCATGGATCCCCAATAATTTTGTTTTTTATGGATTTGTAGTTAAACGTTTATGATTAGAATCTAATCTTCAAATCCACGAAATCCTGACAAATATTCGAGATTTGAGGATTCGATGATCGAATCTTTCACTTCATAAACAAAGCATAATATCTTGAATTCAAAAATTACTTAGTTAGGCCTACTTTAAAAGCACAACTTAAACCGTGATCTTTATTTTGCCAGACAAAAGAGATTGGCATGAATGAAATCATTTTTTTTTTTTAAATTGTTAGGATTGGAAAATTGTATGTGCCTAGTACCCTACCCTCCCATCTATTTGGGAAACTTGGACTCGACCGTTTCAGCACATGCTCACTTCTAAAACTTTCACCTCACGAACAATCTTGTAAATATTTTAATGAACGCATCAAAACTCTTCAAAAGCTGAAAATTAAAACTAGAATTATAAATAAGCTCGAAATAAATAAAACAAATTACAGCTTTTTTTTAAACAGAAATAAGAACACATTACACATGATACAAAGTCAGCCGCCATGACGTATATTATGTTTACTCGCCAGAGTGATGATTAAAATAGAGATACTGTTAATTCTTATTACCCAACTGGTTTTAATTACCTACAACTATGCTAAGAACCCCAATTTATTGCATACAATCCTTGAGTTAAGACATTTTGTTGGGTTTCATGAAAAATAAATACTGTCGACAGTCAGATACCAATAAAACGATTTATTTATGCCTATCGGCCTACATATTGTATACCGATTGTTTAAAATCGATTCAGGTAATCTGATCACTTAGTAAACGCTCTTGAGTTTTAAGAATCAAATAACGACGTGCTAATTCATTATTTGTTTTTAAACTGATTTTAATTAAGAGTTTATTATCTTTTTAGATATGTTATTGAAGTAATTGTAAAGATATTCAAACATGGTCCTGCCTTATAAAATGGGAATGAACATATTGGAGTCGAAAATATGTTCATGTATTAAATATTATTATTATTATTATTAGCACCGCGTCTTACTACCCGTTCGGGTTATACGCACTTACGCTAATGTGCAAATGGTAGGGTGAATGTGAGATGAAATGAAGGACCTACAGTTTAACGTGGAATCCGAACCACGGTGGAGACCTGGCCATGTATTAAATAGAATGTATTCTCAGAAATCGATATATCACAAGAATTTAATATATTTCTTGTTTTCTACGCTAAGGTAGATAATGGATATTTAAGAAAATAATAATAATAAAACATACTTAGGCATTATTGAGTTCACTATTTCCATTAAAAATAGTCGTTTGTATTTCTATTTTTGCTTATCTTATTAAAATAAATTATAATCCTTCAATGCCAATTAAAGTTGATCAAATGCTAACTAGGCCTGATCTGTTTATTTCACATGTTTTTTTTTTAAATTTAACTTATTCTAACATTTTTAAAAATAAATAAAAGACAATCATATTTTGATTGGTTTGATTTTTAAACAATAATATGAGTCTAGATTATTTAATTTGGCTGAATTTTAACCTGTATTTTACGAGAGGTTGTTGGGGTTGATTGAAATTGAAAGCATGATTGAAATAAATATTAATTTACAGTTTAGGCCTATATTGTGTAATGTAGGTCTATTTGTAAATAATGGTGTGCAAAGCTTCGAAAAGTCGAAGGTCAAATCTCCTTCAGTTTCAACTTCAACACCTGCAATAACCTTCGCATATTCAAAACAGTTTGAAGGAAGGATAAAACTTCGATAAATTAACAAACGATTTAATTTGATCTTACTAAATATTACATTTTTTAATAATTGATAATTTTAAAACCATTACTAAACATAATTTTAACACCGACTAGTAATTTAACAGGGGGGAGTGTGAAACCAAATGTTTGTAATGTCTTTATTTTTTAATGATTGATTCCTGCAACTACAAACACACAGTATAAGGTGTCAAAATTGCAATAGACTGGATTGCCGCGAATGGAGAACCTGGAATAATAATATCGGCCAAGTGCACAAGTGATTGTTTCTTACATATAATTCATAAATGTGGTTTTACAATACTGTCTCCAGCCCATTTGTTTTCTAACTTACCTTATTTAATGAATTAAAATAGTTTAGAAATTGTGAAGAATGTAGTTTGGGAAAAATTATCTAAGTCATACAATCAATTATAATGTCAAATTCATCGAATTCCCCAAATCCTGGATTTGTTTTTATTTTTGAACGGAAATTTGTTTAAAAACTCTCTCTAATACTGCTTATTGGTGGTTCACAGCAAATTATAAGGATATATATATTTCTGACGGGGAGGAACCTGACATCAAGTTTGGTCGCCCAGGGTACACTTATGGAGGTTTGTCTACACGTACCCGCAATGAGATGAAGTGATGAAAGTGAATATGAAGGTGTGGAGCCAGTGGGACTAATTTACCGGACCCTGGTGACCGTTGGGATAGTTACCCTTAAGAGAAAAATACCCAAGATACTAGCCGGGAATCAAACCCGGGGCTTTCAGGTTCATGGCCAGGTGCACTGACCATTACAATATTGGGCCAGATAATTATAGGATGAACTTAACAACCAGACCCCATACCAGTAATTTAACACTAAATTGAATATACGAATGTTATAATGAATGGATTATAAGAAAGAATTTGAGCATTTAGTTACTATTTGTATTTTATAGTATTCCATTATATTTATATTTCCTATTATGTTCAGAATTTACAAATTTATAATAAAAGCATATTAAATTTGAATGTGTGAAATCTCTACCTTCTTGCATGATTTTCATTTGATGGTTGAGTTCGTCCTTATCTTTAATCAGCTGTTCAACAGACTTTTTGAAATCCACTTCTCTCTCTTTCATCTGAAAATGAAACATTATTTACATGTGTTTATTACATTAACATTATTGACAACATGCCCATCAAATTTACAGCCAGCTGTTCTTACAAATTTCGCTGAAACTGTCAATTCTACTGGGTTTAAATTTAAATCAGCATAAAATCTTCACTCACATTTTCTACGTGATTGGTTAGTGCTATGCATTCCTTGAATCAATAGTTCCAATTTGTGGTCATAGATGGCATCTTACTGCACATGTGAGTGGAGTTTTTATAACTAGAACAACCCTGAATTTCAGTCTCTAAGTAGCTCAAATGCAGTAATTCTTATCAGCAAGATTAGCTTTCACTTCTATTTCTTGTCTTCATGCTGCGTAAATGATGGTGAAGAGAAAAAGGTTTATCTGATAGTGACATAGCAAAAATAGTGAATTTAACTGGTGATATAGACAACAATACAGATGAAATAAAAGAATTGCCGGAATTAGATTCTACTGGTTTGTTTGAAGGTAAGTAATTGTATTATTAGTGATGAAATATAAAATCCAATGCTGTTTAAGAAAGTGAATATTAGAGGATCAAGAAAGTTATTCTGATAGTGAGGGGAGTGATGATGAAGAAAATGACAATAGACCCAACCAAACATAGCAGCTGGGGAATGGAGTAATGTTGATGAAGATCCATAGTGCCTGTCAATACTACTCCCAGACAAATACTGGCTGATATAGATGCTTCAAGCTCTATTTTAAATTGCAGTAAAGTTTTTTTTTTACTGATGATGACATCAAAGATCTATAATTTTTATATGATCTAAAAAATGTATATGATCACAAGTGATCCAAAAAAAGTGAAGAAAAATTGAAATGAAGTCACATTCACTTCTGAGTTTATGGAAACCAGTGATGTTACTTGGAATCAGACGTTTTTTGGGCATACTCTCAGATAATGAGCAGGTTGAGATTTTCTCAAATATTGTCACCTTTGTACCTGGTTGACAACTCAAACGAGAAAAAGACAAGAGTAGATGAATTTCACCTTATCTTCAAAGTTTTGCCATATTATACCAAACTAAAAGAAAGGTGTACTCAGGCATACCTTCCTTTAGAAAAACTCTCCATCAATGAAGGGATATGCCCATTCCATGGCCGTGTGAGCTTGAGTCTATATTCAGAATAAGCCACAAAAAAATATGGCTTGAAACTGATGTTCTTGCTAAAGCAAGCAGTGGCTTTGTTCTCATTTTCGAGGAGTATGCGGTGAAACACAATGTAGACAATTCATCATCTGCAGTTGTCACAAGGATACTATCAGATACCGAGCTTCTAAATAAAGGACATAGCATCCAAACAGACAGATTCTGTTCAAGTCCAGACTTGTTGAAGTAGATACAGGTGTTGTTGGAACAGTAAATAAGTCAAGGGAAAACATGCCAAGGGACTTGGTTGGCACCATACTCAAAAAAGGTGAAATGACCTTTCAACACAAAGATAGTGTGTTTGTATGAAGTGGAAGGACAAAAGAGATGTGTATGTATTGTCCACACGGCATCCAGCTGATTTTGGACCTCACAACACAAACCACAAACCACTTACAGTGCTGGACTACAACCACACAACAGGGCTGGAGTTTAACCAAGTGATCAACGGATCCAGTACAACTCATTTCAACACAGGACAGTCAATTGGTGGTAGAAATTGTATTTTCACCTGTGGCTTCTGGCAATGTCAAATGCCTTTCGGCTGTAAAATTCAGTTCAGGTCAAGAAGATAACTATCACAAATGTCATCTACAGATTTCTGCTCAACTTGTTGTCCGAAACTGATACGAACAGGAGTTGTGGGCAGACTGACTCAATGACACTTCTTGCAGCACATACCCTCTACAGCTAAGAAATATGATGCCAGAATATGTCACGTGTGCACTTTGAGAAGCTAGAAGCAAACAGGAAACTAGATTCCAGTGGTGTAGTTCTGAGTATGGAGCTGTTTCAAAAATATTCAGACCAAAAAACAATATGACTCCTAGGTTTGTTCTAAAAACATTACACAAGTGTATAAACATATTTTTGTATCCTTTTCTCAGTTAAGTGCATTGACTTATCTGTGATGTTAATGTTTATTCTTTGTTTTTGCCTTTTACACAGTACTTTTACTAAGAAGCCTAATAAAAACACTTTAAAAGATATCACACTAGATTAAAATTAATCAGAATAAACAAGAATGTAGCTCCAAATTTATCTTTGAACAATTATATCAAATCAAGAGTTACAGGTGAAAGAAACCATTAGATTAGTTTTGAACCCTAGTCCTATAAGTTATAATGATGTAGATTACACTTTTTGTTTGGACTGCATCTTACTACCCATTCGGTTTACACACTTTTCAACAGATTCATGAAACAATAGTTCACCATGTTAAAGTTAAGAAGTAAAGAGCACCATCTGTTGTGGTAATTATAAACTATTTCAATATGTATATCTTCACTCCTCAAAGTTTACAAATTAATTACATATGATCCCAGGGTGTACCAAGATCTATAAAGGCTATTTTGAAAAAAATTGTAGCTTATTCTCCGGTAAATATGGTAATAATTAATAAGCACTTACTTTACCCAAAAAAAATATTATTGCTATTAAAATATATTAATATGTCTGAGGCACATTGTGGGATTTACAAAGCCCTTAAAATGCCATTGATTATTTTTCTCTAGTGGTGGTTTGATTCAAGTTATTGAATCAAATAATAAAATTCAAATTGATATCAATAATATTGAAACTTCTCTGACCCTTAGACGTGTCCAGGTTTTCCCATATCTAAAGAAATTCCCCTTGCAGGTTTTCCGTGAGTAAAGAAATTCCCCAACTTTTGCTGGTTTTCCCTAACTGTGGACTTTATTTATTATAATGTAAGATTATAACAAATTATTTCAGTACACTGTTTTTAAAACCATTAAATCTCTCTAGTATCAACAAAATGACCACATACAATACAAATATTTACCGTATTGAATGCTATTTCCTTGTTGGCCAGCTCGGTGCGGTGTTTGGCCTGCAGGTCTTTGTGCTCCAGTTCTTTCATAGTCTTCTCCTTCTCCAGATCCGCAACAGTTTCCTCGGCGATGGACCGGGCCAGAGCTTCACTGTCTGCTCGGGCCAAGGCTATTTGAAGTTGATGTTTCAGAGAACCTCGCTCTTCCTCCAGTTCTTGCACGCAGTGCTGTCTCTCCTCTAGATCCTCCTTCAATTCCTGAGCTTGGGTCTTGTACAGCGTCTGCAATGACACTTGCCGTCAAAACCAACACTTGAACATTATTCAGAGAGCGGGATAGTGGTATTCCATAAGCTTGTCAAGTTCCAATTATGATAAGAGTAGGCTCTAGATATTTTCAATCAAGTCAAGCTCCAGTCCAAGTTTAATAATTATGTATTTCAAATAACAAGGTCATTCATAATTTTACATTGAAAATAACATAGTTTGAAAGTTGAAATGACTTGTGTTTAAAAAAACTTGTGATAATTACTGACTGAAGAATGATATATGAGTCAAATAGATGATATTTAAGTACAGCCCTTCGAGTCTCTTCTCATCTGGAGTCCTGACTTTGATGCTGACCTTGATACTATCCCAATATCCTTCTTATCAAAGAATCAAGTTATAAAGCTAGACGTGCAAGGTACAATTGATACAGTTCTGCACTTATCTATTTGTTTCATACTCACTCTTACCTTCTTAATACCTTCTTTATCAGTCTTCTATCCTCCTCCATTCAACAACCAGTTTGATCAGATGCTGACCTTAACAACATTACAATGGCCAGATGTCTGTACACTACCCTCTTTGTTTGGTTCATACCCCCCACACAAGAGCTTCTTTGCTCGCCCTAACTCCACATTTCACAAACACTACCCAGAAAAGTAGACAAAAGAGTAAACAATGAGTCATCCCCCACCCGAAACAAAGTAAAGATAAGAAAAATAGCCAAATATAATAATCTTAAAACTGTAGAGCACATAAATCTGTTGAGCTCCAGCCCTTATTATCAGCTCTGGATTGAAAATTTGAGCATTTACACATCCATAATTATTAGACTTAGTCAAAGCTCCAAGAGGTGCTTGAGGGTTGAATTGGTAACAATCTTAGCCTAGGTCAAATCACAATCACTAACTGAAAAGTACTGCTCAGCTTCGAGTTGATCTTGCAGCTCCTTCATCTGTAGATTGTCCACAGAGCGCGCTGTTTTCACTTTATGCAGTTCTTCCTCCGTGCTCCTCTTACCCTCCCGTAGTTGAGTCACTTCACGGGTAAGTTGAGTTTCTCGGGCACGCAGATGAGCCACTTCAGACACTTGTACACTCAGTTCAGACTGCAGCGAACACTTCTTCTGCTGCTCCTGCTCAACTTGACACTGTAACGTCTTCACCTACACACGCAATCAAACGAAACAATAATACTTCTATCAAAACAAAACTTTACAGCGCCCAGATGCAATAGCAGACTTAATACAATAAAATAGCTAGAATACCAATATTATGTTTGGGACTAGAGATGTATCATTTATTACTGTTCTTCAAGGTGATTTAATAAGTGAATGGTTATTATTAAACCTTACAGGCGTACCAGCCCATTAGTACCTTGAATGCGTTCAAACCACTCATCAAACATCTGGCCGCTTCAAGATTCCATAGTTTCTCAGAGGTGGTTGGACTAAACTAGAAGTACGTCTCATAAATAGATCGAGATATCATAAGATGTATTTTTATTAACTTTTACTAGCACATTAAAATTAACATCTAAATATTTTAAAGATCGTTGTATCATTTTTTAATGAATTATACATACACAAAATGAAATTAATCTTTGTTTCAAAATTGACTTCTTACTTACAAGTAATGGCCAATTATTTGTGTCAATATTTTAATAAGAATTAAAAGTATCTAAATAAGTACCTTATCAACTGCACTATTGGAATTTTATTTTAATAATTCTATAAACAATCAAAGTGTCAAGTCCAGAAATTTATTTCACTCAACCATTAAGAAAAATAAGTGTTTGATCTAACTATTATAGCAGTCATATTGTGATCTAAGAAGATTATTTAAAATTTATGAATAGGGAATTTAGAAGTAGTTTTTCTAGCCATACCACAAAAGTGTGAGTTGATTTTTTTGCCAGTCTTACTATCTGTTTAGGTGGTATGCCTGATTCCAATGCTGAAATATTACGACTTATTTACCACAAATAAGGGTTTCCACTCATCAATTTTAACTACAGACGAGGCTTGTGAATGGTTCGAATCACAGTCTGTTCAAGATATCTTAGTTTGAAGATGGTGCAAAAGAAGGTGAGGTACTAATATTCAAAGTTTGGTCCCAGCCCCTATAGATTGTGTCAACATCCTGAAGAAATGCTCTATATGAGTATTACTGTTAAAAAAAGTGCCGTATATAGAGGGATTAAAGTGTGTCCCAAACATAGAGCTAAATATATATTCTTTTTCTACATTGGTACAAGCACAGCATAGCTAAGTTAGCTTCCCTCCCCTTTCTGTCTGAGACGATGTGCAATTATGTTCTTTGCATCCACACTATTAAATACACGTCTCTTGCTTGACTAGCTAAATCATCTCTTTCAAACCTTTTAATTCAAGAATTATTAAAACAATGTAGAGACTGGGGTATAAAGTGGTGCATTTGTAACCATATTACTAGAATAGCAGATTTAAATAAAATAGGCTAGAAGTTTTGAGATTAATTATATCTTCATTTTTTTTTTACAGAATACTTTAGGAAGGTCTAGAAAAATAAAGAAGCATATAGTTTTATTGTATATACAGCTATATAAAATTCCTGAGTTGTTTAGTAGAAATATATTTCTAGAATATTCAATTGTCTACAGTAAAATTAAGAGTAGGAGTGAAGCATCTGAGCCGCACTATTGCCCATGCAATATCATTCAATATGACTAGAATTTTTTTTAATATTTGGAAGAAGGTATAGGAAAGGTGGATAAAAATAAATAAAATGAATGAACACAATATGGCTTTTACAATGAAAAGAACACAGGTTACATTTTACATTGCTGCCATTAGACAAAGAGGCAATGGCTGCCTCTTGATGAAAATCAATGGTTACTGCCCAATCCCCCTGACCTAGGTTTCATTCTATCGCAACCCATCAAGAGGGAGTGTGAAACGTGCAACATAACTTCCTTAAAGAGGAAACCATAAGGTAAAGGGGAGGAAAAGGAAATTTGCTAAGAATGATAGGACACTTAAATAGAAACATGTAAAAGGAATAACAAAGGACAAACACAGGATATGGATTATAAATTCCCTTGGCATACATACCTTTTCATTCTCCTGTCGATGTTCACCTTCCAACTTTTGTAATCGTTGTTGGATCTGCCTGTAGTCCACATTGAGCATGGACATTTGACGTTCCTTCTCCTGACTCTGCGAATCTGCCCTTTGTCGAGAAAGCTTCTCTTCGTTCAACTTTGCTTGGAGGGCTTGACAAATTCATTCCGAGTAAATATCAAGATCAATACAAAACTAGCCAAAGGAAGGGATCTGAGATAATAAGACATTTTGTTATGGCACAGGGCATTAAAATTGGGCGGTGTGTGTTTCTTTTAATATGCGATTGAAATAAGTCTTTCGATAAAACCTTAAAAATATACAATCTCTCTTGCAAATATGATAAAAATGAATAATTGTCTAATCTTTAAAAAGATATAAAATGAAAATATAATGGAAGGAAAGGCCTTAATAAAAACCATCTTGTCTCCATGTTTTCTACTATAGGAAGTTTTATTGCATGTTACATTATTCCCTGTAAAGTTCCAACAGAATTAGTCTGCAACGAGGACCAGGGAGGTAAAGACCAATGTTGTTAAAGAGCTGTCCATGATTACCAGTGAAAAGTGTGAATTGTGTTCCTCTTTTCAATGTGGAAGCCATATTGTGTTTGTCCTTTTACATATATATATTTTATTTACCCCTTTCCATGTGAAAAAGTGATATGAGTGAATATGTTTAATGTATTAGCTGTCACAAGGAGAAACAGGATTCAGATTCAAGTTGTCCGGGCAAGAGTTGAGGTAGAGCGAATACACCATATAGTAGAGGATGCAAGGTTGAGATGGTATGGACATGTAATGAGGATGAAGAAGGAAGGAATACCAAGAAGAATGATGGATATGAGGTATGTAGAATCCTGGACCAAGTGTCTTGTTATCCCCCCTCCCCCCATTTCTGTTAAGGGTGGAAGATTTGTGCCGGGCTAGTTGAAATTAGCCCACACTGTTAATTGTTTCTACATCACACTAAGTGAATACCGACTTGGCAAGAACATCGGATCAGGTTGGACTTACCATGGCCTAGCCGATGTAGTAGTTGTGTTGTGTGATCGTCACTGATGGGCCATATTTAACTATACTGGAGTTGTTGTTCACAAAAAAATAAAACTATACTGAAATAAATTTCATTTTTTGCTTCTTTCATCATCTACTCTTTGCGGACGCACCGATACTCGCTGCAGGCATCCACCACTCCGAGAGCTATTGCTCTGAGACCAGTGGCGGATTTAAAAATGTTGTGCCCCTAGGCACAATTATAATATGCGCCCCTCCCCTCCTTATTTTATCTCAAGGGTTTTAGGAGGTTTAGTAGGTTTCGGAGGAAAGAGGTCTTGGAGTAAGGGAGGTGGAAGTTAGTATTCGAGAAAAGATTTCAACGAAAGAAAATCTGGCATGTACTTGCCCTACATTAGCTTGAGTTAACATTTTGAAGAAGGGGAGAGTGACGTCAGTTACAAAGCAATTGCAAATTACAGTTTTTTTTAAAGAAATATTGTCATTCTGACTTTAACTTGAGCTATTTCAATAATGTTACTCATAGTTTATATTAGGAGGGATAGCCAGCACACTCACCTAGGTGATACTGGAGTAGAAATTGTTTAGATATAACACTAAAAAAACACATAAACACATTTTTAAGGACAAGCTTTCACTGTCACAGACAGCTTCATCAGGTCAGGAGAGTAGACTGATGCTCTTTGTAGAACTGGAAGGTTGACTGTCCACAGCTGACTGTTTTTCAGTTATGACATCACTGTATAGATAGCAGCACTATGAATAATGTTATATTGAATCTAATAATAAGTGTGCTGGTAGGAAGAAGAGGAATTATCTAAGGTTGAGGTTGGGGGCTTGTCTGGATTTGATGATATATTGATGGGCCAGTTCCCATATCCTTAGTTGTGAAGGGTTGCATATTGCTTTGTTCAGGGATTTGACCACCTTGGTTGTGTTACAGTTATTAAAGTCCAGATTATGGGTTTCGCTATGTGTTGCTACAGGCTTCTCTTTATTTTTCATTTTTGTATCATGTTGATGACCATCCATTTTCTTTCTTAATGTTTCTGTTGTGAGACCAATGTACTGTGCTTGACATTGCTTGCATTCCAGTTGGTAGATGAGATTTTCAGAATCCCAAGTATGGTGGCCTTTTATAAGATGATTTATTTTAGTTATGTTGCTGGAGAATGAATTTGTTGGTTTATGTATTGTGCAGGTTTTGCAGGGCGTGCGGTTGCAGGGAAAGGAACCTGATATTTGTTTGGGTTCGGGTTGAATAGCCCAGCCTGGCCTCAATATTGAAAATTCCCACTCCCATAGATATTATGCCGACTTTACCATGTAAATTTAGACTCGCTAAACAACCAACAAAAAAGAAGAAACCAACCAACACAGTTCTCAACTTATCTCAATACAAGCTATCCGAACATGAAGACAACATACTGTCAAAAGGCCTTACATTCTCTCCTTCCCAAAACTTTGACCACTTCGACCTTGTGGCAGATACTCTTACATTTGCAAGAAACCTCCGTATCAAATATTACTTTTCTCATCACCCCTACAGTGCAGATCCATAAACCACGCCATCAAAAGGTTTGAGCCACCATCTAGCTGGGACCCACCACCACTGCTTCAAGACCATCCGGTATAACAATACATAAACTTTGTTGTACAGAATGTCTCAACCCCAGATTTTCAAAACCAACTCGCGAGAAATAGCAATCTGACCAACCAAGAACGTCAAGCCCTCCGATCACTATGTAACAACAAAGACATCATCATCTTACCTGCGGACAAAGGGTCAACGAATGTCGTCATGGACCGCCAGAACTACATCACTGAAGCTGAGAGGCAACTATCTGACACCCAAACTTACAGCCCGTTAAATCAGGACCCTACTGATAATAACAAACAACTACAACAGATTATCAAACAAGAATCGCAGCATCAAAATCTCAATAAAAAGACTGTACAAAACTTAACCCCCCAGAAACAAGCCATACCACAGTTTTACCTACTTCCGAAGATCCACAAGGAAACATTCCCTCCTCCTGCTGACCAATCGTATCAGGATGTGGCTCACCCACAGAATGCATATCAGCACTTGTGGACTCACACCAGCAGCCTCTGGCCAAGAATCTACCATCTGACATCAAGACACAAATCATTTTCTAGAGCGACTTCACACACTGGCCAATCCTCTTCCACAGCATGCCATGTTGGTCTCAATTGATGTTACATCACTCTACACCAATATCCCCCATATCCACGGACTCGCAGCAATAGAGGAATATCTAAACACACGTCCTGCTGAAACCAGACCCACTACTGCATTCCTGATAAAACAAGCAAGTTTCATTTTGGAAAAAAATTACTTCATATTTCTGGACAAAATCTACCTACAAATTAAAGGTACTGCTATAGGAACACGCATGGCCCCCTCGTATGCAAACTTGTATTTGGGGAGACTAGAACGTATGTTCCTGGGTAGACAACCGCTACAGCCCCTTTGTTGGTTTAGATACATCGATGACATCTTTATGATCTGGACCAGCACCACTCAGCAACTCGAGTCCTTCCTGGCAGACCTCAAAAATTTTCACTGCTAAGATTTACCTAGAAAATATCAACATCCAGCATTACTTTTCTGGATGAAAACATCACACTCCATCAGGGACACCTTAAAACAACTGTGCGCACCAAGGAAACCAACCATCAACAATACCTCCATTATGACAGCTGCCACACAATGAGCACAAAGAGATCACTCCCACATAGCCTAGCCATTAGAGCCAAAAGAACTTTCTCTGACCACAATGACCTTTTACAATACAATAAAAAACTGCAACATGCTTTTATGAACAGAGGCTACCCCAAAGTATTGGTGTGTGGTCAAATAGACAGAGCTCAAAATAGCGGGCCCACAACATCATCCCTCTGGTCACTACATACCACCCTGGACTCCACAAACTCAACAATCTCTTGAAAACAGGTTTCCCCATACTGCAATCCTCCACCACTACACAACTTGTCTTCAAGGAACCTCCAAGAGTAACCTATAAACAACCAGCCAATCTATGCAACTTACTTGTAAAACACAAACTGCCGGACCCCACTATTCAACCCAAACCCAAACAAATATCAGGTTCCTTTCCCTGCAACCGCACCCCCTGCAAAACCTGCACAATACATAAACCAACAAATTCATTCTCCAGCAACATAACTAAAATAAATTATCCTATAAAAAGCCACCATACTTGTGATTCTGAAAACCTCATCTACCAACTGGAATGCAACCAGTGTCAAGCACAGTACATTGGTCTCACAACAGAAACACTAAGAAAGAGAATGGATGGTCATCGACATGACACAAAAATGAAAAATAAAGAGAAGCCTGTAGCAGCACATGCCGAAACCCATAATCTTGACTTTAATAACTGTTACACAACCAAGGTGGTCAAATCCCTGAACAAAGCAATATGCAACCCTTCACAACTAAGGATATGGGAACTGGCCCATCAATATATCATCAAATCCAGACAAGCCCCCAACCTCAACCTTAGATAATTCCTCTCCTTCCTACCAGCACACTTATTATTAGATTCAATATAACATTATTCATAGTGCTGCTATCTAGACAGTGATGTCATAACTGAAAAACTGTCAACCTTACAGTTCAACCAAAAGCATTAGTCTATTCTCCTGACTTGATGAAGCTGTCTGTAACAGTGAAAGCTTTGCCTTAAAAATGTGTTTAAGTGTTTTTTTTCTACTCCAGTATCACCTAGGTAAATGTGTTGGTTATCCCTCCTAATTTAAACAATAATGTTAGTCAATAATTTTTAAACATAATTATTAAACACAAAATATAAAAATAATGCTATCCAAAATGTGCCACCCTTTAAAGCCGCCGCCTCTAGGCCTGTGTCTAGTGGGCCTAGAGTGTAAATCTGCTTCTGTCCGAGACATGATTGGTCGATCTCCCCCTTCATTTCTATCCTACTCTGGTATCAATCTGGGAGCCTATTTAACATCATGTATCATATAAAATAGACACAGAATAATATTTATTCTCCTTGGTTGGACATGTTAATAACATTTTATTACTTCTTCTTATCTACTAGCTACAAGAGACCACTGCCCGGGACGCTGGCAACAATCAGCTCCAGCTAGCCCCCACCACTACAAGGACATTTTCTGAGTATCAATGCAGTCAGTCTACCCTGCTAGGGTAGATAGTCCGTTTTATTTAGAACACTACAATTGCTATACCTCTCGGGATCATAAGTTTATTTTCAGTAGTCGTAATGAGTACAATTTGTTTACCTTAGTCAAGATGTCCAAGATGTTCATATATTAATATGTAGTAATCTGTCGCTTAGCGACTCTGCTCTATACATGTATAAAGTTAAGATTTAATTAATATTTATTAGTTCAATTTGTCTAGGTATGCCTATTCCTAGCTTACAGGAGATTTGGTTCCTCCAGAACAAAACTAGTCTATTGTGGCATTGTATACCTTGTAAGAATAGTTATACCAGTTTGGCATAGCATCTCTTAATTAGTTGGCTAGAGCTTTTATGATATATCTATATTTGACAATGCAATGTGTACACACTGTTTACTAATCTTGGGTTCCCCTCTAACGAGTTACCCATTACTTTATTGTCGCTTAACGACTTATTGTTGTTAGGGGTTCTTGAATACTAAGATATCCTTGCTTGACCTCTTGGATTCTAACATTTGACTGCATTTTTTACCGCTTGGACAGGTTCCTTAAGTTTGTGCGAAGAACACGTCTGTATTGTACTGTACACCTTTTTTACAAGTTTTGATAAGGGAGATATTTTGATGTTGCCCTAATTAGGACATCTCTATCCCAATTATAAGGGATATCGCTTGCAGCCCCTAGCAATGGTATTGGCGTTTACACAGTTTGTAAACACTATCTATAGTCTCCAACTACCCAAATATATAGTTTTAGGGAACACCTTGAGCTATATGAGTTACCATTTGTATTAATGGGATGATAAATTTACCTCCTGTCACTAACTACTTTCTACCTTGCCTTTTATTGCATTTAGCTAAACAACCTCAGTTTTGGCAGCCCGTTTATAGCTTTCTTTGAGTCCATCAAAACATGTTTTCTCTACTACTTTGACCACTCGTTCTCTTTTGTTGTATATGCAGAGGGTACACCTCGACTCTTAAGGGTTTAATTTTTTAATATGTAAAATATTGTCTATTAAATAAATTATTGTATGCCGTGGACTAGGGAAGGTTCAATATCACAAGGGAGACCATGAAAGAGATGGGAGGATCAGAAAACAGCAAGTGTTTAAGTGAGAAGAGAAGAATGGAAGCAAATTGAAACGTTGCAGTTTTATGATGTTGACGACGACCCGTGCATGCCTCACAGTTGGGCAGCAATTGAGATGTTACGATTATGATTGGCCTTTGGTTGGTGATAATTATGGTATTAATTTTCTACGCAGTGATGATTTGTAAGTGCACGCTGGTTTGTAGGTTTGTGGTTTCTAGCATTCACTTTAATGATAGTAGCTCATCGCACACTTATTGAGGGTTTCACTTATTATATCAATAATAAACCCAAATTATTACATTCAATGTCACAATAATACAGTAAATAACACAATTTTTAGTTTTTCTATCTATCTATTTATTCATAGTGCTGCCATCTATACAGTGATATTATAATTGGAAAACAGTCAGCTGTGGACAGTCAACCTTGCAGTTCAACCAAGAGCATCAGTCTACCCTCTTAACCTGATGAAGCTGTTTGTGACAGTGAAAGCTTGTCCTTAAAAATGTGTTCTAGTGTTATTTAGTGTTCTATCTAAACAATTCCTAATACAGTATCACCAAGGTAAGTGTGTGCTAGCCATCCATCCTAATTTAAACTACAATAAACCCAAATATAATTGTTTTTAATACTTGTATACTATTTATTGAATTAATTACACACTTTTAAGATGTATGTATGAAAAAAGTGCATGGAGCAAAAACATTTAGTAATAAATAAAATAAGATAATATTAGGAAAAAGGTAGAGCCCAAATAAAAGTAAAAACACTAACACATATTTACACCCTTCAATGTTTCGATGCTATTATAGCATCTTTCTCAGGATGTAGTAGAAATTAGATGAAAATTACTACTACACTCTTGAGACTGTTACTTGAACATTAGAGTGCCATAGATCTTGCTTGTTTGACTAAAGAACACAGACTTGTCTTCTGCAGTTTCTTTTACAACCCTTATATACGACTGCCCTCTCCCTCTGCTTTTGGAAGTAAAACTGACTCTTTTTCTGTCTATATTGTATTTATCATAATTTTTAATTTTACTTTTTGAAAACATTTTATAGGCTTAAAACATGTTAAATAAATAATAATTGATCAAAATGATATTAATAACAAAATATAACTTCAATTTAATATTGAAAATATTACGCTTCAAATTTGCTTAGTCATTCATGGATTGAAGCATAAAAGGATGATTTATTTACTGTTCTTTAGTTTAAAAATAAAATTACAATTCATCCACGATTTTCAGACAAATAAGAAGGGCCCAAAACAGTATAATTACAAAATAAAGGAGTAAGAATGGTTGACAGTAAAAGGAGCTATTTTACTAAGCTGACTAGGACAAACGTTGGAAACTATTACTAATGATAATTTGTAATGCTCATTTATATCAGTGCAAACTTGACACTAAGATTTAATATATTTATTTTTAAACAAGTTTGTGATATTAAAGACCAATATTAATTCATAAAATAATACATTACCTCTGAAAATACAATCCATCCGTCCTGATGCATCAACAAAAACATATTATTCATAATTGTGAAATGGACATTTCTAAATATGTAAATACTGGGGAGGGAAACCAAATACCGATTTATTTTTATAGGCTCCTCATTTTACAATATATTAATGTAATTGTAGCCAGGGAGCATCAAATAATGTACAATGTGAAACAATAACAACAAATTTATTTGAATCTCTTTTCTAATCATGACCACTTTATGAAAAAAGCTCTTAGTGACATTACATTGTTATTTAGTTCACCTCAGTGAAGGGAGAGTGGTTACGAATGACAGTTAAGTTGGTAGAATGGACTCACTTTTTGTGACAAATCCTTCAAATCTCTATTTTCAACCACAAACTTTACAAGACTGTGATAATAGCCTGGGATGCACTTTGGACATGTTGAGTCAGACATATGCCTGCTTAATGACTGAGTGAGAACTGGCCAGTTGGTGGCCAGAGTTAGTTCTGTAAACATCTACTGCTGTGTATGTAGTTCAGTGTACATTTTATAGGGTTTAGACTCCCTAGTGGCACAATACTTAAGAGGTGTGTTAGTCATCCAGACTCTTTTTGCTACATTTGTGGTGAGGAAATTTCAAAAATCAAACATGTTTTTAGTCCACTCATCGAGAAGTGCTATAAGCTTTACTTTGGATATAAAATTGATGCCACGATAAACATTGAACCCCATATTTATGTTGTGTCGATTGTGTCAGACTTCTCACAGGTTGGTTATAGGGTTCCCAGCACATGAATTTTGTTATTCCAACGATTTGGCAAAAGTCAAAAGATCACTCTACTGATATTTACCATTTCAGGCATCAGTTCTAAATCAAAGCACACCAGGGCATACCCTAATTTACCATCTGCCATGAGGCCTGTGCCTCACAGTGACAATTGCCTGGGCTAGAGCCTCCCAAAAAGGCCATATCTTGTGATGAAGAACAAGAAGAAGAGCCTGTGGAGCCCTGTGATGATGTAAGGCTTGATCCAACTTCTGAACTACATTTACAAGTATCTTGTTCGAGATTTGAACCTATCTAAGGCAAGCACAACTTTAAGGCTCAAGCTTGAAAGGCTACTCTTCCATTAAAAAACAAAAGTACATGTTTTTAGTAATCATAAGTATTTCTTTTCCCTTGAAGAAGGACCTTTTTTGGTGCAATTATGTTTATTCTGTTTATAAGCACTTGGTTACAAGTGAAAAACAGGGCTGTGGTGTTAATTTATTGATTATTTTAAGGTTAACTTGAAAGCTGTGCTTCTCCTCAGTGGAAATAAGTTTCCATCATCGCCATTAGCTCATGATGCAGACATAAAACATGTGTGATCATGAAACTTCTATACTTGCTTTATATGATTATACCCTAGAGAGGTATGTTCCCGAGTCAAAACAAAGCAGAAGATCATACACCTGTGTATGAATTGTAAATAAACGTAATACTGTAAACTTTAAGTAAGTGTCACTCAAAATATTTATGAGATAAAAAAATCTAAAAAGATAATTTAATTCAAAACAAAAGTACTATTAGCTTCAACTATTTCTGCTTTTGGGACAAAAAGGACCATTTGGTTGCCCCGTGATACAGCTATTATAGATTGCTGCACCCCAATATGTTATGACCCATATCAACCAGTCTATTAATGAATGTATTTAAGGTAAAATGAACACCGCAAAAAACACTTGCATTCACACAATTATATTACATAACAAATAAAAACGTTAGTAAATACAATATCAATTGACAAAACATGTAAAAATCTGTAAATCCAAATCCCCGCTTTCCAATGAAGTGAGAGATCTAAGTAGGTCAGTGTCGCCCTTTCCAAAAAACTTTTCTTTCGTTGTAATTTGTGTTTAAATAATCCTCAACTTCCAAAACTTTGTTCTTATTTTTATAACACGCATGTATGCACACCTCTTTTCTGCTTTTATCTATGAGTAATTTATCAGATTTCTTGTTCATTAAATTTATCTTAACTTTGTTTAATTCATATAAACATATCTCACAATTTAATCTTAAATATAGCCTCAATTCTAAGTTTTGTATTTATTATGTTCTGATTCACTTAATGGCTTCCTTGGGTTTTCTTTCATATAAAGTTCTTGAACATAGTTAAACACTGCTGCAAATAAAACCTCTGCCAACTCAAAGGAAAACGGGGTCAATCCTTCAGACAAAGAATAGATATTTATTTCACTAATAACTTTACCTTTTAAATATAATAACATACATTCAAATAATATCTTATCAACTTATAATCTATAATCTAATCACAAACTGTAAGAGAATATTAATAAGGAAGAGAATTTATTGTTCAATGTTATTCGTTTTAATTGAAATGTTAAACTGTTCAACCACATTTTATATTTATTATTTGACAATGTTCAAGATTATTTTATTTCATTTAAAAATCTAATTGCTTATGACAATAATTACAAATTATATTGTATTCAACAACTCATTACTGTCTTCAGTAATTAATTGATGTTGTTCAAAAGATTTTGTAATTCAATAATCAATATATTTATGTCTTAGTACCTGCTCAGGTTGCAGGTTGATAGGTTGGAGTATTTGAGGGAGAGTGGGAAACTATTTAGTACACTAGACCAGGTTTCAATCCAGTCCTACACGAGCGTTGGGGGTTCGATCCTAAGACCACCGATGTGGCTAAAGCAATCATGGCAAGCTGTAACCATTATATCATTTGGTTTTAATTGATCGTCAAAAATTCATTAAGCTCTTCAGGGGTGTGCAAAGCTGTGAAAACTTCGACTTCGCTTTGAATATTCATTTGCTTCAATTTTTATTCAAGAATCAAATTCTGGATTCGAAAATTATAAAGCTTTGAAAAAAGAAGACTTAAAAATAACCCATTTATGTTTATTTAAAAAAAAATTCAGCAATTATTTCCATCACAGATTAATGTTGTTGTAAAAAAAAAAATTTAATAATTATATTGCTCTGTGTGATGATAGCTTAATTTATCATATTTAGGGCCGGTCATATGACTTATGGATAAATATTAATCTGTTAGATAAATATTTATATCTGGTGGATAAGTTAAAAGTACGTCTTATGACTGCAAGATAGCATTGATCTGCCAGATAAAATGTATTTATCCATCACATTTTTATTGCGAGGTTTAAGTACCTGATAGCTTTTATCTGGAAGTTAAAATGGTTGTTGCCATAGTGACACGTTGTTTTTAATGAGGTTTCAACAATGAGTATCTGTTTTTAGGTTAAAATCTTGGTTCACGTGTTTAGTAAGCACAGGCCCGGGCTCTTAACTATATAAAGTTAGAACATTTAACTCCCTTTTATATAAAGTGACATGCTATTTGTAGAGTTATATTTATATAAGAACAAATTATCAAAATGTGAGCACAATACATGAAATTTTGCCCACATTTTGGCAGACATCAAAATTAAAACCTTCTTGCCAATATTTCAAATATTTTATAGAGATCAAAGATGATTTTACACCAATAAATACTGACCTTTGACAACCTCTAAGTTTGCTTCTTCTTTGCTGACTAGACTCCTCCTTTCAGTCTCTTCGTGTGCGCGCAGCTCTTGTTCCAACCTGTTTTCTGCAGCCTTGAGCTTCAAGCCCAGACCTGCGCACTCCTTCTCTAGGGTGGACACCTTCTCCCCCAGTAGACGGTTGTCCTCGGACAACTTCCCCTCCCTTTGTTTGGTACACTCTAGTTCACTGTGAAGAGATTGCAGGCGGCCTGGGAAACAACAACAACAACATTATTATAACCTGGTTAGATATTTTGTTCATCTGAGCTCCAAAAGTATGTCTCTTCCCCACCTTCTAATATCCAAATGGCCAATAACAATTGAATAACAGATTCTGTATATCCTCGATAGCTCAATGGTATGAGCAAAGGCATACTAAGCCAAAAGGTCCCCCGAGTTCAAATCATGTGTCCAGGTGTCATTTTTCAATTTAAAGAATATTCCATTTAAATGCAACTGTAAGCGGCATAGAAAAATTACGGCTTAATTCTTAAATACCTACCAAATCAAATAGAGAGGGTTAAATTATATCATATAGTTTTCTTAGGAATATAATTATTTTTCTTCTTCTGTGCTTGGTCACAATCTGGCTGTTCTAGTATCTAGATCAAACACATCTTTTACGAATGTTCTTTGGTTGAGGAAATAAACTTAATAGGCCAAGGAAACTTTGTTTTTACTATTGGAATGCTTATTGTTATCATCATCATTATCAGTCTAATATTCCAGCAATCCAGGTACCATTTGTCTATCCATCTTCTTCTCGGTCTTCTCCCAACTATCTCCCCCATCCACTTCCTCGCCACTCTTCCAATCTCCATTCTCTTTACATCCCTGAACCATTTCATCCTTGTTCTGGCAATTTTTCTTGCAATAAGGTTCTTTCATTTTAGTCTGTGTTTGCATAACATCATCTCTTATTTTATCTCTCTTAGTCTTTTCCGTCATGCCGCGGAGAAATTCCACGCCCATGGCTTGCATACGACTTTCTTCTCTTTTGGCTAATGTGTTATATCACATTTAAATTAACAAAATTGACCATAATTCAGATTTAAAAGGTCAAGTAGTAAATTTTGAGAATATATTTAATTTAATTTCATTTTGAACATATACTATGAATCCAAAAATACTATGGTTAATTTCAAATACTTTTTGAGAGCCATTTTAATGTACTACAGTATGTAAAAGTATGAGAATATATGTCTCATGAAGTTTCAGTGTATCTACCAATAAAACTACCAACAAACTTTCCAATTACAGTCCATTAACTGCCCAATACACTGCGAGATTAAACAAATCTAGATCGGTCCTAAATACAGGCTATAGCATCTCAAATTCATTTAATAACTGATTCACCCCTGTCATCTATATAGGTGTCATCATCATTGGTCATCAATCTGGCGAATGGTTTGCTGCAGATCTCTTTTCCCTTCCTTGGGCCAATTTTTTTTACATCTTTATACCCTCTTCTGCCAACATCGTTCGCTATCTAATTCATGTACTCCATTTCTCCCTTGCACATGTATACCAAATATACGTATGCTACTGAAAAATTTTTATTTTTTATTTTAGCACCCCGTCCTACTACCTATTCGGGTCATACGCTTAGGTACTAATTACACTATAATTACCCTAATGGGTTGGGAATTCCGAAGGTTGAATTTAGAGGAAGGGAACCTTCATTTGCTTGGAGAGAGAGTGGAAAAACACTTAGGAAAAACCTCTCCCAGTTTACCCAGGAGACATTCATAACTCTATCTCCCCCGTCTTTGGCAGTCGAGCTCAACACGAAACTGGTGAGTTAAATAACTTCGCCACCGAGGCAGATTAATTGTAAGTTCCTACCTTCCAATTCTTGCTGAAGATCTGAGGCATGAGTGCGAGAACTTCTCTCCTGAGACAAATGTCCCTGAAGTGTTGCCACCTCCTGCTGCAAAACATCTCTCTGGGACTGCAATGTTGCCAATCTTCCTTGAAGTTCAACCTGAATTTGTTCACTTGACGACTTGGCTATTGTCAGTTCGGCAATTTGTTTCCTTAACCGAGATGCCCCTTCTGCCTCACCCTTTAGCTTTTCTTGCATGTCTGTTAACTGTAGTTGCAAACAAATACATGTTTAACTAAGAGATCACATTAAGTTACATGTGTGTATAACAAGCCAACAAAAATTCATATTTGATTTTTCCTAGTAAGATGACATGATAGTTATAATCCTACTTTTATTCTGTGCTAATGTTTAATTGTTTTAATTTGCTAGAATAAAGGCCTAATTTATCCCAAGCATTACTGGGATCCATTTTGTTGGTCTGACCATCCTCCCTTATATCTTTATTAATTTGTGTTTCTATTAAACTTGCTTTCTATTTATATAAGAATGGTTTTATTAAAAATGGCAAAGCTAGTAATCACCTCCGATTCACCATTGTATAAGTTATTAAATTCGAGAAATTATTGTAATTTAATAAATGCAAGTATGAATTAAATTGGTCAGTTAACCTTTAAAATATTGTATATAAATACAATATAATTTAACTTTATAAGAAGTTGGCATAATTTGGTAATATCTGTTTACATTGGTAGCGTAGTTGGGATAAGTCAAATACATTAAAATAACACCACGACATAACAACTATGAACTGACAAGCATTCACAGTGGAGTTCAAAGTCAAAACATCTTCAATACAAGCCGTTTAAAAAAGTTAAATAAAAGACAATGTTAAATACCAAGTTAGAATATATTACACCATATATGAAGAGTTGGTTAGTTTAAAATGTTTCAGTGACCAAGTAATTTACATAAAAGTTGGTTTTGAGTTTTTAATATTATCTAAGTCTTATCTGTGTTTTTTTTATCCCTGTACTCCTTCCAGTTTTCCGATATGAACTGGAGTTTACCGGAACGTCATTAACCCGACATGTTTAGGTATTGTGAATGGCGTATCATAATCATGGAACTGAAAATTGAAATTAAAAACTGAGGAAATAATATAGATTACAAACCGAACATATATTTAAGTAAAATAAGAGAGCTAAGGAATTAAAGTCAAAAACCCAGAATAAAGGTAAAGCAGCACTATTCCAACAAATAAACTTAGCTCGTTATGTGCAGAAACCCAACATGTTGTAACGAACTATAAATGTTGACTGTCTAGAATCAGGTGAAATGGAACTTGCAGTGCTGGAAACCTAATAGGAAGTGCAGTTGAAATCCCGAGGTAAGCATATGTTAGGTGTGAAGTGATGTAAACAAACTTTTACTGTGAAACTGTAATCGGTTGGAAAGATATATGGATAGGAATGAGGAAGAGAATATGGTTCTAATCTTCTCGACTCTGGCTCGAACGGGCCTTTTTCTATGCTGGAAGGTAGAGAAGGACAGATGGGGTTTAAAAGATTTTAATGTTCTTGGGTAAATTTTTGAAAGTATTAATATGGTTTAGATTAGGAGGGATAGCCAGCACACTTGCCTAGGTGATACTGGAGTAGAAATTGTTTAGATATAACACTAAAAAAACACACAAACACATTTTTAATTAAAAGCTTTCACTGTCACAGAAAGATTGTCCTTAAAAATGTGTTTGTGTTTTTTAGTGTTATATCTAAACAATTTCTACTCCAGTATCACCTAGGTAAGTGTGCTGGCTATCCCTCCTAATTTAAACCATGATTTAGCCTAGTGCTCTATACCACATAACCTGAAAGTCTTAATAAAGATTTGGTTGGATGAAAATAATTGTTCATTGAGGAGTTTTTTTTATGGAGGATGGCTGCTTGGATGTAAAATTTTTCGGCTGTGTTTAATTTTGTTCCTTTGTGAGAATAGTGTAGGGGTTTCATACATTGCTCAATTGGTTTTGGTTGGTGGTTCGAGTGTTTTAGAAGTTCTGCAAATTTAGATTTAAAACATTAAATCATTCTAGATGGATCTTTTGTAAGGAGTGAAGATTCAACATCTTAAGTTCGTAACACATTGTGTGTCATCACCCAAACGACTTCCATGAATATGGTGCGTTGGTTTTAGCACCGAAACATGTCGAGCAAATAGCGTTCCAGTGATTAACAGCAATACTGGAACACCGAAAAAAGTACATGGACAAATGCACCAGATAAGACTTAGATAACCGTTAAAAACTAAAGTTAACTTTCTGAAAATTTCTTAAACAATAGCAGGTTTCAATTAAAACTACACATAAATTTTATCTAACATATTTTAACTTGTTCTATATTGTTCTACATTTTAATCTCCTTTTAAAACTAGCTCATTATGTTATATGTTGTCGATTTTTACTATCACTCCAAATAATTAGTCAATCTTAGTGTATCGTAGTATCCTTCTATTGGTTCATTTCCACTTGACTCATATTTACACATTATATTTGAACTACTTTAGTAAACTAATTGTTACTATTATAATTGTTTGACTTGTAGTTCCATTTTTTAAATAATTGTCAATCAATAGTGTAGTATGTCATGTTATTAGCTCATCCTATTTGACTCGTATTACTGTACATGTTGTAATGTAAATATGTAATACCAAGTATGCTAACATCCTGTAAAGATTAATCATAATATCAATTATACACAATATACTATATTTATCAGCCAATTTAAACCCATACATTCTTTAATCATTAATTATTAAAATAATATCTAGGTCATAACTTTTACTATATACTATATATTGTGGAACAATTAGACGTCAATTACCAAACCAACCTGTTTTTCTAACAAGTTGATCTTGTCATTTACGTGTTGATTGTTGTTCATTTCCCTTGTTCTCTTGTTTTGCTCTTCTTCCAACTTCCTTTTCACATCTTGTAGTATGGTTTCTGCTTTACGTCGTACTTCAATCTCATTTTCCGACTTTCTTTGGCTCTATAAAAACATCAAACTATTACTAAATAAATATTACAATTTTGTTAGTTTGTTGAAAATTAAAATGAATTTTTCATTTTTATTTTTGTGAATTTTTAAGATGACACAAATATATCAAATATTTAATGAAAGCTTACGCATAAAAATATTAATTACATTGTTCATAACTCAAGAAATATATATTAACTATGCAATGAAAGTTTATGATTAAAAAATATTAATTGCATTACTCAATATTCAAGAAAAAGTATTTATCTAGCTTAAAGTTATAAACAAAGCATTATAATATTATTATTATTTAGTGCCGTGTCTTACTACCAGTTCGGGTTATACGCTTTAAGTACTAATTACGCTAATGAATTAGGAATTAGAGGAAGTGAACCCGCATTTGCGTGGAGGGAGAGTGGAAAACCATTTAGGAAAATCCACCCCCAGTTCACCCGACCGAGATTCGAACTTCGATATGCCCATCCTCAGCAGTTGAGCTCAACACGACTAGAGCGTTAGCCAAATACGCCACCGAGGCGGATCATTATAATAAATCTGAAATAAATGATAGCAAGACCACACATGCGCCCTTGTCATTTTTATAATATTGTAAAGAGCTCAATTGTACAAATGATTACTATAAAACTCTATTTGCATTAAGTCTGAATGATATTATACATTTATTTAATCTATTAGTTACATGTAAACTAGATATTGAATGTAAGAGAGACAAGGAAAGTGGAGGAAATGGAAATTAATTTTGTGAAGAGCATGTTAGCTGTCACAAGGATAAACAAAATTAGGAATGAAGTTATTGGGGAAAGAGTAAGAGTACAGGGAGTACATAAGATAGTAGAGGAAGCAAGAATGAGATGGTATGGACATGTAATGAGGATGTTGGAGTACATGAGATAGTAGGGGAAGCAAGAATGAGATGTTATGGGTAAACAATGAGACTGGAAAAAAAGAATACCAAAGAGAATGAGAGCAATGAAATTTATAGGAAAATTACCAGAAGGGAGACAAAGAAAAAAATGTGAGGAGCAGAAAATAGTTATATATAATTACTTCTTTGAGGTCATGTTTGAGGATGGTGAGTGTCTTCTCCAAGTTGTTGATCTCCTCTCTTAGTTCAGTCTCCCGCCTTGCCACAGACTCAAGTTGGTTCAGGTGAGTCTTTTGTTTTGTTTCCAACGATTCCACAAGACGCTTTTCTCGCTCCAATTCATTCTCCAGTTGACTTACATGATGTGCTGAAGCCCCGCCCTTTGCCCCAATGTGGTTATTTATGCTCTGAAAATCATCCAAATATGATCTCTAGTATTGTTCTAGAAAGTTAAATGTTAACATTGTGAATGCGAGTAAATATTTATTTACTGAACCAAACAAGAATTATATTTTTGACTATATTTAATAGTTCATCAAAGACCAAAACAATCTCTACTGACTATTTATGAGGTAAGATCGATCTTATGGGTTGGTGTCATAAACAATACACTTTAAATTTGGTGAATGAGGGTGCCGTGCGGGTTGTAGTTGGTCAGGGGGTGTATGACCCTGCAGGCCAAATATTTTTCTAAACAAATCTTTGTGTTGAGAAAGTGTTATTAAAAAACTCCAATAGTTTAGTAAGGAACATAATAATAAGAATAATTATAAAAATATAATTCAGTTATAAATTTAATGGAATAAATATGATATACTGTAATTCAAAAGAAATTTGTGATTTGGTGTACCATATAATAAACATTCATAACATATGTAATGTGCTAAAAAAAAGTGTTAATTTGTGACATAAGGGAGATTAAGTGTACTATTAAAATGGATTGACAATGTTTTTAAAGTATCTATGTAATCATGGTAGTTGAGAATCCACTGTAGTTTTTTTTATCTAGAACTTTTGATGCAACTAATGGCTCTTGTCTAAACTTTGCACCCTTATAGGTTTAAGTGGCGACAGTATTTATCTCCTTCAAAACTAATTTTGTTACCTTTACTAAAGTAATTAAATCAAGTTTGATATAAATCACTATCAAAAAGCAGTGGCATTAATGTTAGTGTAGTTTTATGAGTGTCATAATATATTTTATAAAAATTGTGAATAAAAAGTGTCATATGAAAAAAGTACTCAACTAGCATTTGTTTTGAAAGAGAAAAAAAAATGCAACGTGGAGAGTAGTAATTCAGTAATTGTGATACAAAGAACATTTTAACCAACTATTTTTTTCAATAAACAAAAGGTAAATACTTTAATTTAAAAATGAATTGATTCAAAATAATTTAGAATTACAATTTTATTTAAAGTTATCTTAACCTATATTTAAGATAAGTTAATGACTTTAAATGCTAAGGGTCTGCATGCTTGGGTTTTATATTTTAAGCCAAGCTCAAGTACAGTATTTTATAAAGCTCCCGCATTAAGAGAGTATATTCATAATTTTAAAACATTAAACATATATATTTGTTTATTTTAAAAATAGTTTTTAAATTATAACATTGTAAAAAAACATGATTTAAAAATAAGACCACCACTCAAATAAAAATATAGCATAAAGTTAAAATGGTTTCAACACTCATGTCTCTAAGGACATTAAAATTACACTTACAATTAGGAAAAAAAAGTTCATAAATTGACGTTTTAATGAGCTAATATTCCCTAAAATAAGCCTCTGTAGCTTTAATTACCCAGAAAACATTAGAATCATAAGCCTTTAGAAAATAAAATGTTTAATATTTAGTTTATTAATCCTTAATGTAATAATCACGCACGCACTTCTTCTGCTCCAATTCCTCTTCTATATGCGCAATTGCACGTAAGCCTAATATGAGCTCTCACTTGAAATTATCTTACTATGAAATTTGTTTCACTCTAATTTTAATGCTTATAAAAGTTGATGTTCATACTTCAAAATGAAAAATAAGATGGTTAAAATAATAATTCTAGTAGACAATATGATATATTAAATGCTTTTTTATTTAAATGTGCTAAGTTTGGTAAAATATTTATTGCAATGACAGTCAACACTGATTTTAAACAGCTTATCCAACATAATTCAAAACTAAATATTACTAATGCTAGTTTGGTAGTTGAATGTATCAATACAAGTTTTAAATATCTCAAGTTTGAAAACAATCAATTTGTATGCTCATTCTTAAATGTGTTATTTAACTGAAATTATAATTTTAGAAATAGTAACTGTAAAACTAGTAAAAATAATGAACATTGACTTATTTAGTGATCTATTTAGCTATTTTTATTTCATTGCCTTGCATGGCAATGTAACTTCAATAGAGGATAATTTTATTCAAAATGGACAAAAATAATGAATTGGTTTACTGTTAGAAATGTTTAAAAATTTGTTGGCCCAATGGCGAAATAATTTTATAATAATAGAAATTGATAAAAAATAAAGAGAAAGGAAAAATAAGCTAATAAGTGTAAATTTAATGAAGGGAGCCCACTAGAAAATGTAACAAGAATCCAATGCACAAAGGAAGATGTCACCTTTGTGAATTGGACTCTTGCCACATTTTTCCTTTTTCTTTAACTAGGTGAGGTTTCTTCATCAAATTTACACTTTTTAGTTCATTTTTCCTTTTTATTTTTCTCAATTTCCATTATTATAAATTCATAGGTTGAAATTAATTTTAAAGATCTATTACATTATCAATGTGAAATTTGATATTAATTTAAAAATATGTTATGTTACCGAATGATTTATAAGGGAAACTGCCTATATCCTCTAAATAAAATAGCCAATACTAAATTGATTTGTATGAACATCAGAAGGAAGCTTGAAAATGACAAGCTTACAAAACTTTGGATCTTGAGCCTGAGCTTTATGACGAGCTCAGCTTGAAGTTAGAAATCAGAGTACTCGCAAAGCTCTAATAATTACCACATTTGTTCAAAATGTTAACATTTATATTGATCTAAAGTCTAATTTACTTTTAGCATGAATATTTTATAACTTAAATACTAATTTCAAATTTCTATTTTATGAAAAAATTTCTATCACAAAGTAATTATGTTGTTCGCACAATCAAAGTAGGTGGCTGACAAGATTCTTTCCTAAAATGTATTTATATGTCCTTCGTATAAATAATGTAGTTTTTGTGAGTTTTTAGTACAAATGAATTGCAATGGTTATTTGGAACAGACCACAAGGCTAAATGTATTTGTGTGTTTTTTAGTGTTCTATCTAAACAATTTTTACTCCAGTCTCACTAAGGTAAGTTGGTCGGCTATCCCTCCTATTTTAAACCAAAATTAATTGAAATAAAATTCAGCACTATTTTATGGATAAGAAAAGGGGTGTTTGCAAAAGATAATTTGCTAGCCTTCTTTCTTGATAGTGAGCTTCTAGTACCACTTGTATCCTGCCTATTTTGAGTGTTGTAAATAATAATAGCAGATAATGTAATGTCTGAACTTTGATAATAGTCAATATTATCTAGATAATGTCGACATTATCCAAAATACGTGTATAATGTTAAGTAAGAGATGAAAGCTTTTTTTTTTTCAAAGTTTATCCAGAAAATAATGGCATTAAATTTTCATGTTTTAGATCGAAATAACCTATCAAAATATGTACATTGAAATGTGCTTAATTTTACAAATAATATTCAACGTTATTAAAGTCTTGCTGGCTAGTGTCAAGATTATCCCGATTAGGTAAAAAATTATATTAATTAATTTCTGTTTATGACTTTATCCACTACACTTTGATAATGTTGATATCTCCCAGCTAATCTTGACATTATCAAAATTTCACACATCACTCATAATATATACATATAAATATTTGCTAAAAGAGGACTATCATTGTATCAACTTGAACCAAAAGCATTTCTAAAGCTCACTCAAAATTGGTTGCCTAAAATAATTAAAAATTTGTCTTTGTTTCAGCCCTCAATTTACAAAGTAATGTACACTTTTTGACCGCCTCTTTTGTCTAGTCTAGTTGTCAGAGTTCCTGGCTACATATCCAGAGGTGCAGAGTTTGATCCCCGGTGCTTCCTAAATTTATCAGTGAAGCAGTAGGTCTGGAACGAGGTCAAACTCAACCTCGTAAGGACAAATGAGGAGATACTTGGATAAAGATGTAGCAGCTCTGGTTTAGAAAACTGATATTAATGGCCAGATGGCTTATTGTGCCAAAACATGACACTCTGTATCCGCAAATGTTGGCACTATTATTGCTATTGGTGGCGGCCACTCGGTCGGTACAGAGGGCTCACACCATGGAATTTTTACATTTTTAGTCGAGGGACCGTTAAATAAAGATACCTTGGAGTTTATATTTGACCTCTCTATATCCCAACATAATTAAATACACAGATTCTCTTTTGCTAATGTGCACATTCTTGTTTAGTATTGGAAAATAATAACAGTGATCTAGTCCAGGAAAATGAATGCAAAACCTGAGAAGAAGTATTACACTCACCATATCCACCTGGGCATTCCAAATTTCCACAAAATTGGGATATGGAAAAAAAAGGAAAGCCAAATTAATATTAGTTTAAGACACTAATTATTTTTTAGTTCCTACATTTTTAACAAGAGCCGTGGAGTCTGTAGACCAAGCCTTCGATTCTAACTCCTCTATTTTCCTATTGTCCAACTCCTTCAGAAGTGGCTAATGTATATTATTTATGACAAATTTACTATATTGAATTGCTCAAATAAAAATTACTTCATGGAAAGCTTCTTTGACATTGCGAATTTATATTTAAATAAATGTGCCCATCTAAGATATAAATTATAAATAATAATAAAAAATGTAATAAAATTAAAATTATATATTTATCCACATATTGTTATAATACTTTAAGTTTTTATTTTCGACCTGGAGACAGTCAGGTAGTTTTTTTCAACTAAAGACTCCACCCAAAACTGCTGCCAACTCAAACTCCATAGCCATGATTCTAACAGACAACTTGTTCAACAGCTGAATGTTAAGGAGGATGATATGCAAGAATAAGTGCATCTAACCAAATCCAAACCCTGACCTTCCAGTCACCGGCAATCTAGTCATTGTATGCCTGATGCCTTAGACTGTATTATCACCAGTACAGGTACTAATTATCAAGAAATAATTAGATAATATATTAGGAAGAGTTAATACTGGAAGAATTGGTTACAATACAATTAAAAGAAAAAGAATATAAAGATATAACCAAATTATACATCCATTACAGTTTCCAGCCTGTGTCAGTTTTTTATTCAAGCAATATATTTCCATTACTGGCTTGCTAGGCCTCTCATAGCTTCTTCATATGACTTATAATCCAACTTAAAGCTAGCACAGGTACACCAACCAGTCCCGGCCGTTAATTTATCAAACTGAAAGGGCAAACCCATATGTTCATCAATGATACATTTTTCAACCATGCCGGAAATTGAACCCGGGACCCTCAGCTCAGTAGACAGACATGCTAGCGACTGAGCTAAGGTGTATGATATATAACAAAATGAAAACTAAAATATTAACACACACTTTAATCAGTCTCACTAATGGCCCTTTTCTGCTGTCAGCTATTTTTTCTTGTTGAAGATTTATTAAGAACTTTTCATTTTACTTTTTGTAAATAGATTACGACATTCTAATTACTATGGGCTTTGAACAACTCAATTTCTGTTTTATGATTCTCCGCTTTGAAGTCATTTACTTGATAATAAGTCATCTTGAGACAAACACTTCAATATTTTCAGCTAGAGAAAAAACTCTTAATCAAGTTAAGGATTAAAATATAAAATATGTAAAAGGAACTGGAACAAATTAAGATTACTCAAGGAACCACAGTTCAGTTTTGTAGTGCATGTAAAATTAATAATAATCAAAATGTAATTTATTACTACAATATAAATTATAGGATTCTTAAATCATATATTATGGGTCACAGGTTAAAAAATTAATCAAATAATGTAATGCAAATTTTCAACAACCACAATTATGCTAGAACTCTATTTAAAAAAATTAAAATAAAGCCCATATAAATCAATAAATTCTATTGTTCACACTTGTTCACAATCTATGTATATCTTTGTATTAGAGTACAAGAATAACTTACCACATCGTTGGGTTGCTGGCCAGTCAATCTACAAGACAACAATCTGTAACAATAAAAGGTAGTATACAGTTATATTTAACTTGTTATTCTCACTACCAAAACACTTACCTCCACCCAAAAGAAGCCTACACTTCAGGTTAAAATAGATAGGCAAGAAAAAACAAACATCATAACCTTAGTTTTCTTACTACCTGTTTGGGTCATGTGCCTATGTACTGATGTGTTAAGGATGTAGAAAGCGTACCCACATGTGTGTGGAGGTGGAGTGGATAATCACCCCTCCAAGACATGACTGGTATTCGAGCCCTGAGCTTCTCGTCATCCTCAAGCCAGTCGACTGCGAGGGTAAAGGCTTAGACCACACAATCGCCAAGTGAGTATATTTTAAAGTAAGGTTTTATTGCGATTTTCCTTTGTCAGAACTTTTACTAGATGAACTTGATGTGAGGTTTGTAACAAATTCTAATAGAGCAAGGAAATGAAAACATATGAGTAAGTGATATGAAATAACTCACTGGTAATCTCTCGAGTATGTGAATCCTATAAAAGGTAAATGATTGCCAGCAAATGCTTTCGGTGTGGTGAAGTTTTCCTCGGGAGTTTCATCCTTATCAAGATCATCAAAGTTACTGGTGTCATCATCACTGGAGAGTTCAGGCACTACAGGAGGCACACCTACACAGACACATCCTGATATAGAACAGATCATCAAAGTTACTGGTGTCATCATCACTGGAGAGTTCAGGCACTACAGGAGGCACACCTGATATAGAACCGATGGTCATGTATGTACTGGGTCACACCTTCAAATTAAACTAAATATGTTTGAAAAATGATACCTGGATATGGGAATCGAACCAGAGAACCTTGGATTTGCACACCAATGATCCACTCCTGAGCTATCTAAGAATCACCCCGTGCTCAGGAAGAGGTATAGGGTTGGCAACATGCACAATTATTTCAAATAAATATTGTATGGATGGTAGCACCAACACCAACCTAGAGCCAATAATGGCTGTATTTCACTAATAGTTCAAGTAGCTGATGAATCTACATGTCTCTCACAGATTCTGCCTTAAGTTTGGAGTGAGAATTACCCTGAACACAGGACGAACCATTGAAAGATTAGTGGTGAACTAAGCCAAAGGTCCCAAATTTGGTTCAAATATTCAAGTGTCATTTTTATACTATATTTATAAACCTTAAATGTGTGTCCAGTTATATCAACCCTAAAACTAAAACATGAAAATGTTTGTCTCGCCAGCACACCAGACTAGACAGGCGAGTCACTAAGCTCCTTATAGAGATAAATATTTGCTTCCTATGTCCATTTCTTGTGTTTGTTACTTATGTTATTCCTCTTACATGTCCTTTCTAAGTGTCCTATCATTCTTTACACACTCACTTTTTCTCCCTTTTGTGTTTTTTGGTTTTGGAAGTTGCGTTGCACGTTTCACACTTTCTCCTGATGAGTTCCGATAGAATGAAACCTAGGTCGGGGGATTGGGTGTTTGTGATCAGTTTTCTTCAAGAGGCAGCCATTACCTCTTTGTCCAGTGGCAGCAATATAAAGTGTAAACTGTGTTCTTTTGATTATAGTAGGCCATATTGTGTTTGTTCCTTTTATATGTTTCTATCCACCTTCCCTCTACCTTCTTCCATTTATAAACCCCAATTTATAAAGTTTGTTTTCCCTCCTGAGGCACAATTTTAATTATTGATGATTTGAGAAGTAACATTAATCAAAATTATATGGAGATACAAACATGTGTTCTCAACTTCAACGTTTAAACTGTAAACCACACACCAAACATCCATAATGATGATGATGATGATGATGACAATTTGATTGTCAAAAGATCTCTCTACAAATTAAGTCAAGAAGGCACAAAGAAAACTTTGAAAACAGTTTATAACCTTTTTGTTAAATACCTATTTCATAATAAAATGTTCTATTATGTATAATTGGAATAGGCTCTTTTAATTAAGTTCTCTATTCATCGAAATCAAAGTGTTTTGATTAATATTTGAATATTATGTATTCTATCGTTTGTTTTTGTTGATCTTTGAATTGATTTGTTGATGAATGTGAAAAATTTAATGTGTGCTTCTATTTTTATTTAACTCTCTTTCATAATAATAAATGTAATATTTTTTTAATACTATACTATGGTAGGTTAGTTTTACACAAGTTTAAATATAATATGGATTGCATAAGTTGTGGTTATGGCCATTACCCCTAAACAGTTAACAAGTGTTTCTGTGTGTAAGTCCCTAGCTCTAGTAAAAATTATCATCTAAGAACTCTCTTAATTATAAGCCAATTTAGGGTATGAAGTATGAACACACTATATTTTTTCTCTACATATAAAAACAAAATCAGAAAAATTTTCAAGCTTTGATTTGGCTTGGAGAATATTCCACTATACATTCATTTCAGCTTTGCTTTGAATAAAAAAGAATTCAGTATTAATAATTTAATATTAAGGTTGGGCCGATAAGCCCTTTTGCAGATATTGAAGATGCCGATATTGTCAGTAACTGATGCTGATTTTTTTTGCAATATTACAAAAGTGTACAGTAACAATACTCAAAAACAAATGTTATCTGATTTTGCCACTTTTATACTTTTCATGATAGTAGTAGGTGTGTTAAATCAAAGTAAATTAAAGCTGGTTAGATATATTTAATTCTATTGTTAGACCTTGTGCACTGTCATAATAAACAAGACTGTACATAATTATTAATATATTAAAATACCAATACCAAAAACTAAATTAAGGAAGAGCACAAACTGTACATATAAGGAGACTACACCTAGTTTGTTTTTAAATGAAGACACCCTAAACATAAGAAAAAATTTTGGCCGCGTAATATTGAAAAAGAACATTCATAATCATAAATAACAAATTCAAATATCAATTAGGCCGCTAAATGAAAATTAAATCAAGAAATGACAGAATATCAGATCACGTGAATTGCTTCAAAAATAGGTGAACAAAAGAGAAAAAATACCACAAATGGCATTTATAAGTATTTTTTTATTGAAGTACAAATAAAAATATGTCCATGCAGTGGAAAGTTTTGTCTTTCCTGTTTGTTATATTATTGATTCTCAGTTAAATGACAAAATAGCTACCCAACTATTTAAAACAGCATTAAATTGGTACTTTGACATTATGCTTGAACATGAATGAATGAAGAAATGATCTTGTGGAGCACTCATCGATCAAGCTGATCTTAGAGCAATCAGTAATCGGCATGCATCCAAGTCACACACCATGAAGAAAAGAAAAGCACATGATTACTAAATGCGGTTCTGTGCAGCTAGTCCCTAGAGCACGCAATAGCACAATAATGATACGTTAACGTGGATGTATTTGTTGTTTTTGCTATGTGAAAAAGTTATGGTTTCATAAATAAAATATAGTTTAATTCATTCAGCCAATGGAAAAAATAGGGAACTGCTGTGCTCATATGCAGGTCTCGGCTTGTACTTAAAGATATAGGTAATATATCATATTAAGTTGGTATAAAACTTGTATTTGTTAGCAAAGGTTAAAGTTGAGTACACAAAATTAACATCCAAGACGAACATACGACCTACAAATACACTTAGTGAGCTAACTAACACAAAAAGGTTAGCATGAGCACAAAACAATGCAGTCGGTTTGTTGACGGAAAAAGATCAACTGTTTAAGTGAAAGCAATGTGATTGGCTAACTCTTGATGCTGGCGCTACTGCAGCGCCTTTCGTGATTGGTGCAGTGGATGGATCGTGCATCTTAGTGTCTCCAACAGTATTAAATTAGAACTACTCTACTTATAGCCATTATATGATGTATTTTTTATTTTTTATTGATTCACAGCAAATAAAATCATACTGGCCCACCTAATATTGTTTTTGATAGTGTTCAACTTTGTTACTTGAGGAAAGCTTTATCTCTAATATATTTATCAAGTATTTCATAATTTGAAATAAACCTTAAGGTAAAGAAAATTGAATGATTTTGCCTAGAATATTGGTTTTGCTGTTTATTATAAAATAAAATATCTAACTCAGAATTAAAGAATTTTGGTTTACATGCAAAATACCGTATTTAAATATTCTTGTTTGAACTATGAATTATATTTTCATCTCTTGAAAATTTAAAATATACCTATAAACTTTGAATTACTGGCGTGAAATATTTGCATAGTAAAAAACCGACTATCCATGGCTGATTGTGCCAATAACGCGGATAGGTTATCAGAATCGGCCCATCCCTATTTAATATATATTATTGGGAAAATGTATGTTTCAAATTCACTAAAATAAGATGTATTATAAAGTGCATTGAATGTATTAGATTTTATGATACAGTCTATATGAAACAAGATGGCTGATCTTTGATCAAAAGAAAAATCTTTCCACATGCCTGTACTGAGCCGTTAATCAAAACCAATAAAACACCAGTGTAATGCTAATTTTATAAATCATATTTAAAACATATTTTATTAGAAACTACTTCACTTTTATAAAATAAGCATTAAATCCCTTTTTATACTCACAATCTCGCAGGTTGTCAAACGTCCATTGATCATTTTGAAAAAATGAATGAGACTTTATTTCTTCAACGCCATTTCTCCCCAATCTTTTTGTTCTGAAATAGAAAGTTTTGAATAAGCAGGTGTGGAAGATATAACTAAAAGAGTATATTTAATTCAACTTTATTGTGCCTTATGAAACCACTCAGTCGGATATGTGCACTGAGAGTTTACAGAATAACATAAATATATACAAAATACAGCCAAAGGGAGACATAAAGAATGGAAGAGTTGACCCTGTGGAACAAATACAACATCATCTCTTAAACAAGCTTGGCAAAGCTGTAGAGATAACAGTTAAACATTCACTACTGGTACAATTTCCATAGTAAGGACCATTTATAAAATACAAACATATTCTACTAGCCCATATCATTAGTGTTATTTTATAGGAATTGATCAATAAATAATGAGCAGCCGTACATTTATGATCTGATGTAAGAGTTAGGGTTCTGCAAACACTAGTTTTTTCATTAGAATCAATCTCGAGCGAGCGTCTCATGAAGATCCCGAGTGTCGAGTCGAGCTTGGGTTTGATAAATATATCATTTTTAAGCATAATCATGTAAAAAAAAAGGTATTATAGGGTTATTAAAATAAATTGTTTAGATAAAAGTATTATTTTAAAATCTATAATCAATTGGACTTAAATCATTAAAAAATCAAGCCATACTAATAATTATTAAATTATAGGATTAGTTTTTAGATATACTTTGATTCATTTAAATCCTATTGATAGTTTTAATAAACATACATGAATATAAGTTTGGATGTGCAGATTTAATTAAAATGTTAGTGTAAGCAACCTCATTAAATCCCGGTCAATCTGGAGTGTAGTTATTCACTTGATACCGACCTCCTAACAGAGAGTGAAGTTACACTCTAATGGTTATTAGGATGTAAACTCTGTCGAGATTGAAAGGTAGCAACTTCTAAATCAATGAGCCCGCGAGGTATGATACTCCTCCACACATAACTGTAGGATAGTTTGCTTAGCTACGCCCAACACCTAAATTAGAGAAGGCCTTAAGTCGTTGTTAAATTATTTCTTGACTGTTGGGAAGGAGTGATGGGGGAGGGGTTATGTCTTTTAGCGATGCCA
>CABFOW010000667.1:0-42375 GCA_902141385.1 Timema californicum
TTAGTAAAACGTGGTGTCAAGCAAACAAACAAACAAACAAACAAGTTATATAGTCATATTGATAGCTGTGCAAAATAGGAAAGTGTATAGTGCAATAGACCCGCCTCGGTGGCGTAGTTGGCTAACGCGCTAGTCGTGTTGAAGCTCGAATGCTGAGGACGGGGAGATCGAGGTTCGAATCTCGGTCGGGTGAACTGGGGGTAGTTTTTCCTAAATGTTTCTCCACTCTCCATGAATGCAAATGCGGGTTCACTTCCTCTCATTCAACCTTCCCAATTCCTAATCCATTAGAGTAGTTATTACTTAAAGCGTATAACCCTAACGGGTAGAAAGACGTGGTGCTAAATATTATATTATTATAGTGCAATATTAAGGTAAAATCTAAAGTTTAATTCTGCTACCACGACCGACTACATGTTCAGGTTATATTGAGTAAGAATGAGGAAAGAAGCATTTTAAAAGTAACCTATCCTCATTTACATGGAAGAAATTGGTTAACAATTTAGAAAACCTCACCCTCAATAGACCCGACCGGGATTCAAATCTGTATCTCTCCACCATTGGCAGGCGAATGTTATACGAATGTGATGCCACTGAACGTTCATCCAACGAAGAGTTACCTACCAAGATTTCTTCAGCAAGGCCTTTATGTTCTTAACATTGCCCCTTCTCAAGATCTGTTCGGTTCTTTTCTTAACATAATGTTTCGATGTTAGCTAAACTATATCTCGGGTTCGATTCCCATGTCCAGGTGTCATTATAAAAAATTAAAAAATATTTTTTGTATATCTCACTATAACTTTATCTATTAGATATAATAGCTAAGATATTTAATACAATAACATATAGATGTGTTTCTAAAATAAGATACATAAGGAACTTTAAAACATTATTTAATAATTAATTATGTTGTTAATATTAATGAGGAAAATTACTTATCATTACGATCCTTCTGGTATAGTTAGTCTTATTACAACAAAATTAATTTCGTCACAACCCTCTCTGTCTTATAATTAAACTAATTACATTTGAGAACATGGAAATACTATAATTAAGACATGTGCAAACAGTTTTTAGGTTAAAAGTTCAAACAAGAGACCTCACTGTTATCGAATATTATTGATCCAACTCTTATCAATGTAATCAATCAAATTTATTTTTGAATCTTTAATTATTATTTAAGATATATATTTTTTTAATTTCACATGTCTTGACCTAATTTTGTAACATTTCTCTTCGATTCAATACGGTAGATTTTAATGAGTAAACCCTTCCTTCTTCTCTGACAAGACATCTTGTGAATATGAATGCCAGGCCTCCACCGTGGTTCGGATTCCACGTTAAACTGTAGGTCTTTCATTTCATCTCACAATCACTTTACCATTACACATTAACGTAAGTGCGTATAACCCGAACGGGTAGTAAGACGCGGTGCTAATAATAATAATAATGTTAGAAGTATGAGGCGTAATCTCAAATTTTAACCTATAGAATAATAAGAGTATTTTTGAAACCAATCAAATATCTTATGTTCGGTTATCTCTAAGAGAAAAGAGATTTGCAATATTTGATCCTGCGAGCCGTTATCAATAGCAGTGCCAACATTTGCGGGTATAAGGTGTCATTTGGTCAGCCAACGAGACCCCAGCCGTTGATATCATTTTCCTAATCTGCAGCTGCTATCTTTTTGAGTAAAATATCTCCTCATTTGTCCTCGCGAGGCTGAGTTCGACTCGTCTCCAAACCCACAAGCTCACAGATAAATTTTGGTAGAGATGAAGATCTAACCCAGGACGTCTGGATATGTAGCCAGAAAATCTGACCACTAGACCTCATGTATCACTAAAGTACACATTAAGGAAAAAGTATGAGAAAATGGCGGTGCTGATTTATTATTTTATTTGAGTTTAAAATAAAATGTCATGCCGTAAAGATTTTCTTAATATTATAATTTATTTTAATGTATGATTACTTACTGATGTTTTATACTTATAGTTTGAACAATGTTGATAAAATATTTACGGACTATATAAGATTATGCAATGTTAATGAATAGCGCATGAATTGTTGTTGTTTGGTTGGCCTATAATCATCCGCGATCATGCCAGTGAGTCGTGTTGAATGAAGACCAGATTGTTATTAGGGTGACAAAGATTTCAAAAAGGTTGACATCCAAAGTTTGGTTTTGGAAGGTAATTTCATTTTCTATAAGATAATTCAATTTACTTTTTTTTTATGTTAAACGTTAAATTAATTAATTTTATTTTAGAGTTGTGTTTGCCTTAATTATGCTAATATTAGAAAAATGTTGTCTAGACATACAATTAAACCCGTTTATTTCTTTTAATTTAATTAAATTGGTGGAAGCTTTATTTATTAAATTTTGCGGTGACCTTTTTTTTTAATAAAAAAGAAGGTGAAGCCTTGCGTGGTAAGTGTTAAATCTAAAGTAACTGGGTTAAATGGAATTAACTTTTAAAATAAATATTACAAGGCACAGACTTTCTATATATTTTATCTTAAAAGAAAGACGTTTACTAAAACACTCGTATAATTTGATAAAACAAAATTATATTTATTATTGCTGCAGAAATATTCCACCAAAGATCATAAATTAAATAATACAAATTGTTAAAAACAATACTGAGAAAGAGGAATATCTCTATATATCAAAGAACATACAAATCAATTTAAATTTTATTGTGTTCCATAAAAAAACATACATGTTCGCTAATAGCTCAGAAACTATTAATTTGATAAAACTATAGTCTAATTTTAATATTACAACTAATTTGTAGTGATATTTAATTTCGTATCCAAAATAGTTGGGTATATAATATCCATATTAGGACCAACATCGAAAATATCCTCTAAGGTAAGATACCCTCAAGGTAATTTTGATAAGAAAATTAAAATAGCCACCATGTTTAACATGTTAAACAAAAGATGGATAGAAAATCATATCGAGTTAATCATAGCGGAGTCTAAAGGGAAATAATAAGAACGAATATATTTTCTCAGTTTTGAGTCGGATATCTAATTATAAATTCTCCCCAGGTGATCCTTATGAAAACATTAGGTATATATTATTAGCTTAATGAGTAAAATGGTTTCTACTTTAGTCAAAGATACATAGCCACAGACAGATAGACAGACAGACTACAAAGCTAAAACCACCCTTTCATTTTTATTGGATCATGAAACGTCACCATTTATGAAAAAAAGTTAATACCATTTTTCAACCATTACAATAATCCTTTCTTTAATAAATCGGTAGAAATTTACAAGAAGTAAAGTAGAAGTAAATATTACCTTTGAAACAAATATTCTTTAAGGTATCTTTACCAAATGTGAACCAGACTATGTTTAATGCCTTAACCACCAATAAGAATTAAAATTTAATGAGCCTATTAATGTTTACTTTTTTATTGAAATGTTATTATATTTTCATTCTGAACTGTTATGATTGGTAGCCATTTGTAGAGCATGGAGAACACAAACCTGTATTTAACATGACCGATATACATGAATTGTATCTAATTTAATATTTAAAAAAATGTACTATAAGATTATATACCAAATTATACCACCTTGAATATGATAGGTAGCTTCTAAGAATAAAATATCATATCTCTAAGTTATTAATCAAACCTATGAAGTTAAAATTTTTATTTACATTTATAATGAAGGACCAGACTTCACTGAAATGTAACTCAATCAATTTGTTCCCATAATACCACCGGTTCATGAACCGTCCATTCATTCCTATTTGAAATTTTCATCCATAAAGTACAAGCTAGGAGAATCATCATAATCTAGGTAGCCTTTCTATGACTAAGAATATTTCCTTGATATAGCTATGCGTTTCTCTATCCGTGCATTCTCAATTTTAACCATGCTTTAATAATATACTGATAATCATTTTACTCCCAACCGAACTATAGTTTTAAAATTAATTGGTTTCAAATAAGGATATATAATTCACAATTATATATGAAGCCTAATAAATTATAACAATTATTTTGTAAATTATAATAAACAAGATATTCCAGATACACTGGATATCGTCGCTCAGGGAACTGCATGGTTACTAGTGTAAAAAAACTTTCTCATTTTCTCATTTTTGAGTAGTCTATCTCCTCTCAAACATAAAACCATTTGGCAACACTGGTTATATGAACCTGGGAGTTACTCTTTCTAAATGAAAGTGAGGAGATTTAGTAACAGTTAACTGAGAAAGAGAGGGTAGATAAAGCCTTTCTCCATAAAACTCACCTTTCCTACATCAATGTTATTTAGTTTATAAGATGAGGTAGTGTGAATGTTAAAGATCAACTTAGCCCGATATATTGAAAGAAATGTCTTGTACTGTCCATTTACTTACTTACTCTATGTCATTAGGAACACTAAAGTTTATCGCCGCACTTAAAAATGTACGCCATATAGAACTATGTTGAGCTAGTTCTATAATGTCTACCTCATTAAACACTATACCTATCTTTTGATTGTTCTATCCTGTCCAAATCATTACACTCTATACCTTTCTTGAGCTAGTTCTATCCATTCATCCTCAATACACACTATCCCTATCTCGAGCTAGTTCTATCTAGTCTACCTCTTTATACTCTATCCCTATCTTGATATAGTTATATTTAATCCACCTCATTATACCTTATCCTTATCTTGAAATAGTTCTATCCAGTCCACCTAATTACACACTATCCCTATCCTGAGCTAGATATATCCATTCCACTTCCTCTCTTTTATGTCCACTTTAATGTTATACTTTCATCTTCTTTTAGATATTCCCTATGAATTCTTTTTATTGAATCTGCTTGTAATCTCTATCTACCCCAAAGATATGTATCTTTATCTTTATCAATTAACTAATGCCTTTAATATACTAATAAGATGGAAGAACCAACTTACCTTTTATGTTAAACTAAGTGTACCATCTTTAAAGTATATTGCCAAGCCTACTTCGGTTTGTTGTGTGGTAATATATTTATTAATAATATCATAATTCATCGGTAGGTACGCAATTAAAAGCTCTTGATCTTGTTTTTATTTAATGCCATTGACAGGGTGATAAAGATTTTAATATTTAAGTAAGTATTCTGGGGTATATTTATAATTAATGGGTTCCCATTTTATTTCCACGCCAATCTGGGCAAAATCTCTCTAAATTACTATTATTTTCATCCCAACACCATTAATACAAACAATTGAATCACCAAAAATGGCTGATGAGACTTGTATATTGTAATACAATAAATAACAAATGGTACAATGAACTACAAAGATGTCTTCTCTCATTTATGTTAAAATTAGCGTGCTTAATTCCTCGCCAATCTATTTATTTATGTTAATACAGGGTGTATTAAAAACCTAATATTTTTTATTGAACGTGATTTCTTCTAGTTAAACAAGAAACTATTTAAACAATAAACAACGCCTGATCACTAGTTTTAGGTGATATTTCTCACAAGCAGGTTAATAAAAACCACACAACATAAACGGTGAAACCATTTAATATTTTTCTCATAATATAGTACTATCCTCTAATATGACAAAATCTCTATAAACTTAATGCTTACGTAATAAGCAAATAAGTTTCACGTAAAATAACTTAGAGTTATTCTCTTGTTTATTACTTGGAAAACATCACGATGTAAATAACTTTACGTACACTTTTTTTTCGTACAACGTCTTACTACCCGTTAGAGCTGTACGCCTATGCACTAATTACACTATTGTGTTAGAATTAAGAAGGTTTAATTTAGAGGAAGTGTGCCCACATTTGGGTGTAGAGAGAGAGTGTAGATCCATATAGCCAATTACCCTTAGTACACCCAACTGCTATCGAACGACGATCTCCCCACCTTAGTCAACATTAGAGTAGCACGTTAAATCTTGTGACCACCGAAGCGGGCTAATTCAAGAGAGAGCTTTTACGTTAAATGAAAGTACTATGGGCCATATGCAAGAAATTGAATAAGTGAGTGCTTTGTGAACACCAGCGTGGGTTTGCTTGCGTCACCATAGGCTAAAAGATGTAACGATAGTGTGCTTGGGACCACACTCTCGGTCCACTAACCACTCACTCACTATACGTGCCTGCACACCACCCCTATGTATATAGTTAACCTATTATTTTGCAAACCCGCCTCGGTGGCGTGGTTGACTAACGCGCTTGTCGTGTTGAGATCTACTGCTGAGGACGGGGAGATCGAGGTTCAAATCTCGGTCGGGTGAACTGGGGGGGGGNTAGTTTTCCACTCCCCCTCCACGCGAATGCGGGTTCACTTCCTCTATTTCAACCTTCCAAATTCCTAATCCATTGGAGTAATTAGTACTTAAAGCGTATAACCCGAACGGGTAGTAAGACGCGGTGCTAAATAATAATATTATTATTTTGCAAGCAATTTCAACAGAACTTTTTAGAACTTCATTGGTTTGTTTTTAACATACAGATATATTGTTAGGTATAGTTTTTCCGCAACTCTCTAACGCAGGTGTTGACTGTATCTAGACGAACTGTGTAATTTGATGCTCGTGGCCAACCCCAAAATACGAAGCTCGAGATAGTACTTTGGAAAGGGGTCACTTCATATTTCAGCTCGACAGTGCTCTGATTTACTCTCTCAGTGGCGGCTCATGCATAGGCACTGCGGAACTGCAGCACCCCCTATTTCCATTTGATATTATCGATAACATTTAATATAATGAGTCCTTAATTTCGTTAATTATTTTTTTATTTTTGTAGTACAATATATATTCCTTAAGCTTAATCTCAGTAATTCAGAAGCCATCCCCCAGTTTATGAAAAATATACAAAAATCTTTGTATGGAACTGTGCGCTTCACAGTGCCAGTGACGTGGTGTTTGTCGGTTGTGCGCATGAGCACATAGGAGGGGGTGGGGAAGAAGGCGGGACTGTCTGGTAGAGAAAGCACTGCTGCTCTCGCAATACCGACTTTGGCGTGATGGGGGAAGGAAGATTTTTTTTTTACTCAGCGTGTCTTGTGCTTAAAAACCGTATACCATATTCTTGAATGTGATAGAGTGTAGAATTAGTTTATTATTTTGCTTCCAGCTATTCAATTTATTCATTTTTTTTCGGTTCTTTTATTTGACAGGAAATATAAATGCGTTTGCAATACTTTCAATAAAGAAAATCTTTCTCAATCGTCATTCTGAGATCAAGGAGAAAATTATTGAACTTTTTGCGCAAATTGAAACAAGAATAATGAATTTCATTTTTAAATGAATAGATCAAGCTTGAACTGTAACAATTTAAGTTATAGTATGTAAAATAGTTTTTTTTAAAGTTTTTATCAAGTGTCTGAATACATTTTCTTTTTTTACATGTTTTGTTTCCTTTTACACAATTTTAAAATAAATGGTAAAAATGTTATTGAGCAGTACCCCCACTAAATTTAGCTACGACCCGCCACTGCTCTCATTTATAGCTGAAATGACGAAACTAAAAGTCAAATCTGGGTTTTTCATTTGTGTCAAATACTTATTTTTACCTTTTACTGGACACCTGTCTTTCGATAGCTTTTCTTTCTTTAATTATGAGAAATCCCGATAAACTTATATTTTTTCTGTGCACTCTTCTTGAGTATTTTTTTTATTTTCATTCAATAATTGCCAGGGATCATTTATTTATTTTTAAATTCTTCAAAAAGTTGTAGATCCTGAATATTCCAGCCAATATATTTGTTTCTACACTGTTCAATGAAAAATAGAGTCTTTTCTTGGTTCCACTTCATTGTAAGCAAACGCTTGCTGAAAATAGTTAGTAGCACACAATGCTTCTTCATTCCTAAATACATTAATGTCGATTGAATGAGTGTACGCGGTACGTGCGGAGGTACAAAAGTACTGACTTGAAATTAAACAATCAAAGGGATTCGAGAACAAAAAACGATTGTTGGTTGTAGCACGTGCATTCAAATCGAATGGCTCAGCTAGGCGCTTGTTACATTTTACTGATTCAAATAATAATAATAATATTTAGCACCGCGTCTTACTACCCGTTCGGGTTATACGCTTTCATTACTAATTACTCTAGTGGATTAATAATTGGGAAGGTTGAATTAGAGGAAGTGAACCTGCATTTGCGTAGAGGGAGAGTGGGAAACCATTTAGGAAAAACCACCCCCAGTTCACCCGACCGAGATTCGAACCTCGATCTCCCCTTCCTCGGCAGTCGAGCTCAACACGACAAGCGCGTTAGCCAACTACGCCACCGAAGCGGGTTACTGATAAAAGAACGATCGTGTTAAATTAAAATGTCCTTATCCGTTATGTAATAGGTTATTCCCCACTTTAATGCCTATTATACACTAGCGATTAAAACGCAAACAGCCACGTCTTTGGAAGAAACCATTGTTATCAAGTTAGAAAATAGGTTTTCTTCTAGGCCAGCGTTTTTACCGCTACCTTTGTTTGCGTTAGACACCCTAGCGGTAGAAATGCGAATCAAACTACATTAGGCGTTAACAGCCAGTTGTCAATGTTACAACAAGTTTTCAGCAAGAATAATAAATACTTTTCCTCAAGATGGTATTACGTTTTGCAATATTTTCATTCTCTAAACCAAGTAGTTTATCAAATGAAACCACATACATTCTATAGTACAAAAAGAATTTATCTGGATAAATTCTGTTATTCATAAACAAAATATGAAAATGTCCCATTGAGAGACGGATCGACAATGTGGGGTGAGTTTACCAACGTCTCTTTTTAAGAGGTGTTTTTTTTTTATGTTTTTGAGAATTTCCTCCAACAAAATAGGTCACGCAATACATACAACCTGTACAATGTTCATTTCCAAAATATTCTTCGCAAGTGGAAGCAACAACCGCGGAATTTAAACCACTAGTGTAGAATCAGTAGCGTTTTGATAGCGTTTTTGACAGTCCGATGTAGATTCAAGAGTTTGGGGGCGTAAGCTATCGGAAACACCACCATATATTAACCGCTAGTGTAGAACCGGCCTAAAACGGTGTAGTTCTACTAAACCCATTTTTTTTTTAATCCATTAAAGCTTTTATTTTAAGTACTTTGAGCCCTATCAAGTCTAAATTCTTGTGTTTATTCTTATTGATAGGTTTTTTTTTCAAGCAAAACAAATACATTTTCTGTTGTTTTTTTACCTCAAGCTTTTACCTTACGTTATTTGAATCCCGATAACACTCTGGTCTCCATACATTAACCTTGCATCACGTGACAATTTCATAGTCAGACCTAGAACGTCTCAAAGGCGGTGATATATTAAAAACAGGACGACACCTATACCACAATGGAATGGGTCAGTTTAATATGAGTATTTGCTTGTCGTGTTGAGCTCGACTGCTGAGGACGGGGAGATCGAGGTTCGAATCTCGGTCGGGTGAACTGGAGGTGGGTTTTCCTAAATAGTTTTCCACTCTCCTTCCACGCAAATGGGGGTTCACTTCCTCTAATTCAACCTTCCCAATTACTAATCCATTAGAGTAATTAGTACTTAAAGCGTATAACCCGAACGGGTAGTAAGACGCGGTGCTAAATAATAAATAAGTAATAATAATAAATATGCGTATTTGGCCAATTCTATTAAAGACTTGCTACAGATATATACTTGAGTCGTACTTAGTATGACAATGTAACTGGCCCTAATCTAAGTGAATTTTATTTGAAAGTCAAGTGAACGTTAACTAACGCTAAATTTAAGTTTATTTTGGCCCCAGAATTATATAGGATGAGTGTGGATCGAGGGAGGGACGAAGTAAATATAAGAAGGTAGAGTGTTTGGATTAAAAGGAAGGGGTAGACCATGTAAGACGTGACTAAATATTGTAGACAGATATATGAAAAAGATTAACATTGTAAGTTTAAAAAATAAAAGAGCACGTATGACTTAATGTATGGATGTTGTTGAAGCGAAGCGAGTGTTCAGGGATAGGGACGTATGGAGAAATATAGTGGGAGTGGATTAATGGCGGATATGTTGTTTTTTGAGCTATTCGCACACTTTCTTGCCTACCCCGTAAGGTAACGGCATGATTACTTATATTTGTATGTATGCTGGTTCAAAATTCTAATCATCACGGTCGTTCAAAAGGTGGACGTAATGGGGATATGAATTACGGTTTTTAGTATATTTTTAAACATGTCAATATGAAAAACATTCTATGAAAAGTGAATATATCAAGAATGCCCAACTCTTTGAATACAGATTATTTTTAATATCCTCAATAGTCACGTTTGATTTTGAAAAATTAAATACATCATCAGGCAGATCACTATCTTTACTTATAAATATACATCCCCCACAATCCCGCTTACCTTGAAATGGCTATTTCCACCCTCTGGGCATGGTTAATTTCGTGACTTAGTGGTAGTGCGTCACATAATGCTATGCTTTACACGCCACAAATTGCCCGAATTGACGGTTGTACAAGCAGCGTGAAATTACACTTTGGAATCGTCAATATTCATGGAAATATATGCAGGCATGTGTTGTTATTCCTAACTATCTCATTGATTAATTACGAGTGGTTACATCTGTTGCCCCATTTGACAATGTCACATATTTTCTCAGAATAATCTTTAGACGACGATCATTATATGATGTGTAATACATGTTTTATAATAAGCAAAGGCGCTTTTATGAGAGATGGCATGAATATTTCTTCACTCTTTATAATAATAAGATTTTTTTCAATACTTATTTTTGTATAAAAAAATAAGCGTGCAACTACAAAAAAACAATAAGTGCATAGCATAATTGATTTTAAAAACGGCAAGGAGAACTATATGTCAAAATAAAATGTGTATTATGACAAATTCCGTAAATCTTATAATCAATGAAAAAGGATATTAAATATAATTTATCTTTTTTAAGTAAAGGAAAAAGCAATTTGAAATCCCTTACTCAATTTCAATCCATTCAAAACAAAACTTTAACCAAATCAGTGGACTACAAACATCGATATTCTTGTTTGAAGATAACAAATGTATATATGTTTGTCTCAGAGAAAAAATATGATACAATTCAATTTATTTTACAGTAAAATATCAAAGTAAATTATGTTCTATAAGTGTTTTAACATATATAAAATGCATGTATTAATTTTTAAGATAATATGTTTTTCTAAATATAAAAATAGATATAATAATATTAAGTAACAAAGTATAAATATAACTTTGATTAAGGTTTTTAGGTGTCAAACAGAGATAGATCACTAATACCTTAAAAATAACTCAATTATAAATTTATAAAAATCGCAGAGGGCAAAAGTATCATGAGAATTTATTCATCTTCAAAAATTAGGTGAATACAATAAGATGGTATAAATAACCATATAAAATTCCAAAACTCAATTGTGAAAACTAATTGTCAATGTAATAAAATAATAAAATAATCTACTCTATAAAAGCATGTTTCAAAATACAGTTAAAAGTTTCCTTCAGGCTCTAAAATAACGACGTTCTCCTCACTGGTTTACTACCTAAAACCTAGAAATAAATGGGCTATCACCTATTATAATATAAAAGAGTTGTTAGCGGGAACTGCAAGCTCTCTTCTTCATTGTATGACATGTTGAGCTATAATTTTATCACTTCCACAAACCAGGGTAACAATATCAAAGAATAGTACAGGATAAAAGGGGAGAAAGTCCAGATTATGCCTTTCTAATAAACTTAATTTTTTAAGGAAGTATCTCTCATAGTTTAACTTATTTTTTAAAAAAAAGTTATACTGTGAACTTTATAAGGTGTGATATTTACAATTTATATTCCTTGAAAATGTGTGTATTGGGACTTTCCACAATTTCTTCTTCTATTGTGTTTTCATTATTTATCCTACTTAAATAACTAACAAAAAGTGAGGAAAATTACAGTCTTAAAAGAATTTCACCACCACGCGATAGAGTTTGGAGAGGTGGGGGTTAAAGCATCCTTTGCCGAAGGGCAATGGTGGCTCGTGTATAGACACTGCGGAACTGCAGCACCCCCTATTTCCACTTGATATTATCGATGACATATAATATTATGAGTATTTTTTCTTTAATTTTTCTTTATTTTTGTAGTACAATATATATTCCTTAAACTTAATGTCAGTACTTCAGTAGTCCCCCAGTTTATGAAAAATTTACTAAAATCTTTGTAAGGAACTGTGATCTTCACAGTGCCAGCGACGTAGTGTTTGACTGTTGTGCGCATAGGAGGGAGTTGCACCTGCAGTGCTGGCTCTGGCGTTATGGTGGAAGGAAGTTTTATATTAGTCGGCGTGTGTTGTGCTTAAAAACCGCGTACCTTATTCTTGAATGTGATAAAGTGTAGAAGAGTGTATGGTTAAATTATTATTCTGTTTCAAGCTATTCTTCTTTATTAATTTTTTTTGTTATTTTATTTTTTAAAAAAACACTAAATACGGTCTCAATACTTTCAAAGAAGGAAAATTTCCTTAATTGTCATCCAGAGGTCAAGGAAAATATTATTGAACTTTTTGCGCAAATTAAAACAAAAATAATTGATTTCAATTTTAAATGAATCGATCAATCTTGAACTTGTAACAATTTAAGTTAAAGTAAGTACAAAAGTTTTTTTTTTGTTAAAAATTGTATCAAGTTCCTGAATAAATTTTCTTTTGATACATAATTTTTTTTCATTTTATACGATGTTAAAACAATGGCTAAACATTTTCTGGAAAAGCAACACCACTAATTTTAGCTACGAGCCCCCACCACCGAAGGGAGAAGGACGTTTATGTTGAATATGGACTAATCGACTGCGTGAGGCTGCCGTGCGAGGTGGTTCGCTAAAGTATGCGGAAAACCGTACACGTAATAGATTGCATAGAGCAGTATGAGAGATAGAAAAGTTTATTTAACAATTTTCCGCCCACGAACACCCGAAACACCACATTATCGTCTCGAATGAACATGCACAGCACACTGCAATCTCCTTGCGACGGGACAGTGGACCGCTCCGATTTGACATGACTCGCGCCAAGTTGTGTTCGTTCGTTCGTTCGTTACGCCACACGCGGCCACATGTTATCGACTTTGCGCGGGAAACCAACAAACAGTACCTTACGCGGTAATCACACGTTGTCGGTACGGTATCAGGAGGCTAGAAACAGCCACATGACTCGCAAGCCCCATCGGGTATTACTTTTTATAATGTCTTCTGGGATACTATTGTTTTTATTATTGGCTATCATCCTGATGTTTATATTATATGCATAGTATATTGAACATTATATTGTTTGTGTGTGTGTGTGTATGACTGAATATGTTAATATGCATATTATTTACTAACATATATCCTAACACACGCACAAGCAAATGTTAATTATATATATTTTTTATGCTTACTGTTATACGACAGGTCCATTCCTTTTGTCAGTTAACTTAGACCACCAATGCCTCCTCTTTCATGTCCGATAATTCTTCTATTCTCCTTCAAGTCTTCCAATATTTGAATCTTTCTTATTCTTAAGATCTTCTTTCCCTCAAAATTTCCTTCTTATGACTTCGTGCAGAAGACATTTCCTTCTAAGGATGTGTCCGATTCATTTTACTTTGCGCTGAAAAATTACTTACAAAATGGTTCTCTTCTCACCCACTCTTCGTAGGACTTCTTCATTTGTCATCCTGTCTGTCCACCTAATATTATCAAGTCTTCTCCAGCACAGCATATCATGTGTCAATGTCACATGTCAAATATATTCAACATATAATATTAACACGGCGAGAGCAAATAATTTAAAAGTTAACAACAAACACACACACACACACATTATATATATATATATATATATACAATAAATATAATGATAATTTAATTTATTTTAATAATTTACAATAACTATAATTATAATTTAAAGCTAATGTTTAATCCATCATGGAAAGAAAAACTAAGGACGGTGTAATGTAATGAACTATTATTTCAATATTTATCTATTTTTATTACAATCACATATTATAAATCGTTATTAGATTATTATTATAAAAGCGGTACTCTAGCACCAATACGTTCATATATTATAAATAAGTGGTCAAGTGTAGAATAGAATACCCTCACCGTAACTACACCCAAATATAATTTTTTAAATTAGATAATGACACTTTGACATGAGAATCTTTGGTTTAGTTCAATAACGAACTATCAAGAAATTGTCCAGTATTTAGCGTCTTTATTCACAGACATTTCAAGGCAGAGTATGAATAATATTATTACTAAAAAATTTAGGTGTAGTTTTTATTTTGCAGGTCTTTTTCACACAATCGTAGAGAAATTTCCTTTAAGAAATTATCAACAGTAATAATCATCTATTAAGTTATTAAGTAACCCATGTTTTAAGGAATATTAATTAAATTAAACATTGTACCACAGATAAAATAGAAGATGGAAACTGAAGTAATCCATTTCTCGATCTAATAAGCAGGGGTGGCTTATGTATAGGCACTGCGGAACTGCAGCACCCCCTATTTCCATTTGATATTATCGATAACATTTAATATCTTGAGTCATTTTTTCTTTAATTATTTCTTTATTTTTGTAGGACAATATATATTCCTTAAGATTAATGTCAGTACTTAAGTAGTCATCCCCCGGTTTATGAAAAAGATACAAAAATATTTGTATGGAATTGTGTACTTCACAGTTCCGGTGACGTGGTGTTTTACTGTTGTGCGCAATGCGCATATAAGAAGGGGGTGGGGAGGAAGGCGGGTCTGCCAGGTAGAGAGAATACTGTTGCTCTCGCAGTGCCGGCTCTGGCGTGATGGTGGAAATATTTTTTTTTTTACTTGGCGTGTATTGTACTTAAAAACTGTATACCATATTTTTTAATGTGAAAAAATGTAGAAGAGTGTAGTTAGATTATTATTCTGCTTCCAGCTATTTTATATGACTCATTTTTTTGGTTATTTTATTTAATAGAAAAACTAAATGCGCTTGCAGTACTTTCAATGGAGAAACATTTCATCAATTATCATCCAGAGATCAAGGAGAAAATTATTGAACTTTTTGCGCAAATTAAAACAAGAAAAATTGATTTCATTTTTAAACGAATAGCTCATGCTTGAACTGTAACAATTTAAGTTAAAGTAAAAAAAGGTTAGTTTTATTTGTTAACATTTTATGGAGTTCTTTAATAAATTTTTTTTTACACATGTTTTGTTTCCTTTTACACAATTCTAAAACAAAGGATAATTTTTTTTTATCATCACCCACACTAATTTAAGCTACGAGCCACCACTGCTAATAAGAGTAGATCTAACAGAGAAAGATTGACGCCTTGTTTTTATATCCTCACGAGTTCAATTAGAGGTTTTTAAAGTGAAGATATCAGACGATCATAAGAGCAAGTGGACACAACGGTGCTGTAAAAGTTAAAATAAAAAAAAAACAATTCCAGACTTATTTCGCCTCACTGCTCCCCAAAAAAACTCCGTTTAACCACAAAACTCCTGTACATCCCTCTTTTTCAACCTCACTCCACCTACTCCAAACCCCCTTGTTTTTTTTATTCTTCCCAAGCTTTACTATCTCTTCTAGAGCACGCTCTCTTAGCTATGAGACCTCCCTCTGAAAAAAACCCCTTTAAACCCCTTCTAACCTCCAGCACCCCCTCCTGGATTAAACACTCTGGCAGCCACTGCCGCGCGCAAAGTTTCAAGTAGAATAGAGTGAAAAGAAAAAATCTACCCTCTAAGATCGATAACTCATCAACGAGCATTCAACTGGCAGTGTGGCCTCACGTACGCTGTATTTCCCTCTCTATCTCTCTTTCTCCATCACATACGACCACTTATTATTTTTCTATTTTTTTTTAAACTAATTCAGATACATTCCTCTTGGGGCAAAGTTATTCGTTCAACGTTTTTAGAAATCGTAAAATAATAGTATTAAAAAAAAGTCTGGCGTATTCCATGTGGTTTAAGATGAGATATTATGTAAACCATGGTTTATTTATTTATTATTTATTTAGTCGCTATCTCTATTGTTGTTTGTAATGTATTTCTTAAAACAAAAGTTTCAAATATTAATTAAATAATAAAACTGTTTTTAAGTCCACAATTTATTTTTGTTTGTATTAGTAGTTTCTAGATAAAGAGTACTATTATCTTACTAATAATGTATAGAAAATATAAATATAATCAGCTTCTAAACACATATTTGGTAGCATGCATTTTTTTTAAATAAATAAAAAGAAATTTTACGAATACGCATTTTTAAAAGATTTGAAATTATGGCATTGGGTTTTATTCAGGATGAACTATAACAAATAAAAGTCAAACTTGGTGGTGTTGAGGTCAAGTTCTCACCTCAGGACGCGATCATCATGGATTCAAACCCAGCCGAGATCGATGGATCTTCCTTGAGCGATAAAAATCCGTAACACAACTTACTTAGGAGAGTAAGTAATGCCATCTCTCCCATGTCTCTGGAACGTATATTAAATAAATATCCTGGTTAAATCTGTATTTTTACTGTATACATCTCCTAAAGGCACAACCATGAATTATGCTGAAATTATATTTATTCAATCCGCTCTACTCAATAACAAAAATGTTTCTAAGCGAACAAACTAATTTTGAAAATCAATAATTCATCAATATTCTCAGGAATCCTCCCCCAACACACTAAAATGAAACAAAATCTCATGTGCCCCATGCTAATCCTTCCATAGTAGTAAATGACATGTTCGGGACAGTGTCGAGAAGATTACAACCTTTCCTTTATTTTATAATTTTCTCTCGCTTTTCCTTTCACAATTTACTCTTTTCATATATTAACTTCTTAAACATATCTATCTATTATTAGTTTCAACACTTAGACGTTCTTGATCGCGTATCGCCTTTTTATTAAATTTAACTCTCTTTGACTTCTCAATTCCTTCTAGAATACTATAACCTCGGTTTATATATACACGAGAGTTGATTACATTTCATTCAGTTCTGTCCCATCAAGAGCTGGAAGGATTCGTATTATGAGTATCTAAATGGTAAATATGATATTTCAATATCTATATTTGTTTTCTTAAATTTAATATTTTTTCATTCATTATTAGTTTTCCTGATCATCTTATACTGGATTTGCATCTTAATTTTATTGTGGGTTTATTCTTATTCTTTAGTCCTGATGATGGCGCCGATGTAGCGCCGAAACATGTCGAGAGCCTTGGCTGGAATTTGTACAGCATTGAAGGAACAAGGAACAAGGGTATTAAAGAACAGATAAGAATAGAATTCAATTTATTCAATTTATATTCAACCTATATTCTTACTTCACATCTCTATATTTTGCTAACTTATAAACTCATATATATTCTAACCTAAATTAAATCTTTCTTTTTTCTGCCTTAACTCAAACTTAACTTCAACTCATACGTTTATAATATATGTATTTTAATATGTTATCTATATTTGTGAGTTATATTTTAATATGTTCTTAATTTTTTTTTATATTATGATGGAAACAGTGAAGTTCCCAAATTGTCAATTCATTCTAATTTATGTTACTTAATCCAGTGTGTTTTATATATTATATACTAGTTAATCTTTGGACTTTATACTAAGCTCCAAATTTCAAAATCTTTTCCACATTGAATTATATTATTACATTTCCTGGTTAAATAAATAGACTGTTTCATTTTAGTTCCTAGAAATGCTCGTTTGCTCATATGAACAGTTGGTTTAGAAAGTGTTCGTTAAATACCTCAAATAAATAAATATGGCTTATTAGATTTTGGTTTTGGGATCCTGAATCTGACACGTCTTCATCCCAAACAAATCCGGGTTAGATAGTAGTAAATTAATTTACGAAATGTTACAAAATTATTACTCCATTAAATAATTAAAATGTCATTATATTTACTATGATTTCGCAAAATTCTATTCTTTACTATTTATGAATCAAACAGCCAAAGCTATTATTTATGCTTTTAGTGAAGATTACTCCATATAGGTATCATTTTATGAACATTTCTTTGGCTACTTGATTCATTAATATACAATCCTGTGAAATTATAATAATAGTACAGATGGCAGCAATAGGACAACTACCGAGTCGAGGGTGGCTGAGTTGCCTGATAGCACGAGATATTATTGAAATCACACATTTATAGCCACCGATTTCCACACGTCCATCATGGACTCTGCCTTAAAATATGAGTGAAAAATGACCCTGGGCGCAGGGTGGAAATAGCCCAGTAGTAAAGAGTATTGACATGCTAAATCAAAGTTCCTGATTTCGATTACCGTGTCCAGGTGTTATTTTTAAATTTTCAGAAACTTGACTGTTTTGCTAATTGATTTATTCGAATACATCACCTACATTTTTTCATGTTTACTGAACTCAACCCAACTTAACGACATTAAATCAAAAAATGGGATTTTTTTTTTCTGACAAGTGATGGGCCGCAGTAGACTAGACTGCGTAAGATGGGGAGATCAAGGTTCAAGTCTCAGTCAGGTATACTCAGGGTGGTTTATCCAAAATGGTTTTCCATTCACCCTCCATACAAATGCAGGTACAGTTCCCATAAACATAACCCTCCTCAGCCCTGAAACCTTTAGTATAATTAGTACATATGCATACAACCCGAGCGGGTATTAAGACGATAGCCAGGACTCCACCGTGGTTCGGATTTCACGTTAAACTGTAGGTCCTCCATTTCATCTCACAATCACCCTACCATTACAAACTAGCGTAAGTGCGTATAGCCCGAACGGGTAGTAAGACGCGGTACTAATAATAATAATAAGACGTTGTGTGGGAAAAATAAGGAATAACTGAAATAACATACCTTTTAATCATGTCGAGAGATATCGAGTATGTTATAAAACCGTTAAACATAATTATAAGGTTGTAACTTGAAAATAAGGTCAAATGGGACATATGTAGTTATGATTTTTTAAATTAGTTTTACATCTCATCTCCGACCTTGAATTAGCTCCCAAATGATACTGCAAGCTGTGTAAATGGTTTTTAACACACCCTAAAAAAACAAAGATATTAATAAGTTGTGTGTTTTATTATTCTTTTTAAAGATATTATACATAAGATTAGCTTTAATTTCCAATTAAATTTAAGATGATACTTTTTAAGATAAAATAACAACACAGAAAAGAAAAATAATGTTTATTATAACATGTGTTGAAATTAAATTGTTTCACTATTCAACATACAAATATTTTTTAAATAGATAAAATTTGTTCTCTTACCAAATGTATTTATTGAAAACTCGTTATTTTTTCTACTTAGTAAATTTCTTGTAGGTAGTTATGTTTATCATATTTATGAGTATTTGATTTTCTTAATTTTATAATACAATTTTTAGAAGAAAATAAAGAAAGGTATGCTGATATAGAAATAGCTCTTTAAGATTATCAATATTGTATTATCTGAAAAATCGTTTAAGTGTTAAACTGTACCCAATAATCTTTGCTTTGGATGTTTCAGAATTATATCTGCGATACTTTTTACGTATTTTCAACTAATTATATTATCTAGTAACAAAAAGCATGAAAATCTATCAAATATCTACTGATATGATAAAGTTAGCCAATTGAGTAAATATAAATTGCAAATGATTACATAGTTTTTCTTTCATTTTAGTCAAGAAATTAGATTACATTTATCAAAAGGTACGTGGACAGAAGTGTTTTTCTTGTATTTTATGGTTTAACCGTTAAAAAGAAGTAGAAATTTGAATAATGCTGGGTATAACGTAAGATTATTTTTCCAACCGATTTCCCATTCTCTCTCTAAAAGATTAGTGCAATCCTTAGCTATGCACAGTTTTAATTGGAAAGGCCTTCCTTAAAATACAAAAATTAATATTTTTGGGGTGAATATTAATAATATTTTACTATATTATTAGTGTTATTAGTTTATATTACTGTGAACGATAGGTTAGCTATTATACTAAACAACTTAACTAAACCTAAACTTCAATTCGATTATCGCATGGAAATTTGAAATTTGTTTGTAAAAATGTATCTTTATGTCAGCTATTACGTAAGAGTGGATCAAGTGAGATTGAATAATTTTAGTAAAATAAATTTAAAAAAAAATCTGGTCTGGTTATTTTATGTACCATAATCTATACTATTAATATACAAAGATGTAGTTTTCTATCTCATCTACATCCATTGCTTCATTGGTGCTGAATGACAGCTCACAGCAGACTTCTGACTGTCAACATTTAGGTACATACCTAAATTTTTACTGTCAGAAGTGACAACTTCTTAACACATGTTTTCGCAGATCATATGTTTCAGCCTACGAATACATAATTTGGTCTGGTAATTTTTCAAAGCTGTCAGCCAGCACCAAAGAAGCCATGGAGCTACTGTATGTACTTTTAGATGTTGTTAAATACGAATATATTAGGAAATTACTATGCGGAAGATTTTATAGATTTTGAAATATTCTATCAAAGTAACAGTTGAAGCTCACTTGACTTGAAGTATGAACATTTGAAAGTAGATCCAGTAGCCTTTCCACTATACCACTCTAAACTATAACTTCCTTATTTTAAAATCATTATTATAAATATTAGGAAAATACATAGTTTAGGCCAATTAAAGATTTATTATAAAACCAAAATTTATTGGCTAAACATATTTGAGTTAAGGTTTCTTTATATTATTTGGGGTTTATATAAATATTTTTAAGGCCTGCAAATAATTGGCTCCTTCTCTCAAATCTGTTTGCTAAAGTGAATAGATCTTTGCACGATTTCAATTCCCAATGAATTCCTTCTTTATCCACACGCCCTCCCTTCAATAAAATATATGAATGCCAGCAGAATTTTTTTATGCGTTTTCAAGAAGGTAGTTTTTTAACGTATTTGTGCATGAATGAGTCATTTTAAAAGGGTGGGTGGGTGGTCCGCAAGTATAGGTGGAGTAATTAATGGGTGTACTCACCTGTGAAATGAGATTCTACAGTGGTTAGGTTGTGATGCGGGCTAATTATTGAAGCTAATTACAATCGAAAACCATTCCAATAAAATCAGGGGAATGCTTTGTATCGTTAGATTTAACGCAGGTGGTCTTTGCTTATCTTTCTTTCCCGGAGTTCTCCTTGGTAATTAATACGATGGGGTCACAAGGGACTTAGGATGAATGACTTGTGGCAACTGCCTGTGATTATTCTAAACAATCTTACCTAATGCAACTTCAACCAATTAGTTAGAATCACTTTGCTTTTTAAAAAAAAACAGTAAAAAGTTGCATCGTATCCATTAGGTATATGACCCGCCTCGGTGGCGTAGTTGGCCAATGCGCTTGTCGTGTTGATCTCGACTGCCGAGGACGGGGATATCGAGGTTTGAATCTCGATCGGGTGAAATGGGGGTGGTTTTTCCTATATGGTTTTCCACTCTCCCTCCACCCAAATGCGGGTTCACTTCCTCTAATTTAACCCTACCAATTCCTAATCCATTAACGTAGTACGTACTTAAAGCATATAACCCGAATTGGTAGTAAGACGTGGTGCTAAATAATAATAATTATAATAAAACATTAGGTGTATCCACATATTCACACTAATGGGTTTAAGAATGAGGATGGTGGTATAAATAGGTATATTACCGGTTTTTGGCTTGGAAGGAGAGTTGGAAACTATGTGTCGATATGATCATCTGGTTCATAAATTTGAAATTAAATGCCTCAATTAATATACAATAAAAAACATAAATATACATGTCTACCCGTGTGAATAATAACTATATTTCATGCTTGACCTGATAGAAGATATGATAAAATCTTAAATATATTTTATATTATATCATAGCTCTTATAGTTTATAATTAATCTAAAAAAGTATCAAAATATTATAATATTTGGATCGTAATTTATATTAATTCAGGTCTAAAGAATAGTATTTTGATCAATAGAAAAATATAAATAGTATGATCTTTAATTGGTCAGAACCTGATGGATCCAACTTTATTTTTAAAACCCCCGAGTCTTACTACCAGTTCAAGCTATACGCTTATGTACTAATTAAGATAATAATTTTAGGGGATAGGAATATTATATATTTGTAGGAACTGTACCAGCATTTGTTTGGAAGGAAAGGAGAAAATAATTTTGGTAAGAAAAACCACCCTAATTACATCCAACCGAGATGTGAGCCCTGATCTCTTGTTCATTGGTAGACTACCCTTCCTGGAGATTAGCGTGTTACTGTGGATTCAAACGTTCGCCGAAAAAACTAGCGCAGAACAGAAACGTGGTCACGTGACGTGCTCAAAGCCAATCACAAGATTTCTGCTTAATCGGAGTGAGCTGTTCTTCTGAAGTTCACCTATTTTCTCTGCTTTAAACGCTCTGTTCTAGATGTTAGGCGCAAGAGAACCAATCAAATATAAGAACCAACCATCTCAAACCAGTGCGCATGCGCTGTAGAGCTAGAAGCGGGCAGACAGTTTCGTTGTCCGTTGTGAGGAGATTTGAAATAACCAGTTAATGTAAAGCGTGTTTATCGATGTATTGGATTGTGCCACGACACAGCGTTATAATTTGAAAACATACATCTGGAGAATGATTTAAAATACAGGTTTATGAACTAGAAAACAAAATATGTTGATAATCATAAATTTTAAAGAGTTACAGCGCATCATGGTTCAACATAGAGCAAGCTACTGCGCTGATTCTACATTCTATTTTTCGGGGAGCGTGTGTATAAAAACTTAGACCATGCGACCACCCAGTGGCTTCATACACTGACTAAAATAATTGATATTGTGGAGGTCTCAATTATTATTATTATTATTATTAGCACCGCGTCTTACTACCCGTTCGGTTTATACGCACTTACTCTAATGAGTAATAAGACAGTGATTGTGAGATAACCCTTCCTTCACCTCTGACAAGTCATCTTGTGAATGTGAGGAATGCCAGGCCTCCACCGTGGTTCGGATTACACGTTAAACTGTAGGTCTTCCATTTCATCTCACAATCACCCTAGCATTACAGAATAGCGTAAGTGCGTATAACCCGAACGGGTAGTAAGACGCGGTGCTAATAATAATGATTGTGATATGAAATGGAAGACCTGCAGTTTAACGTGGGATCCGAACCACGGTGTAGGCCTGGCATTCCCCACATTCACAGGTTGTGGTTAATACACATTTACTACATTGAAATAAATAGCTAAAATTTAAAACGTACTTACATATTTTTAACCAGATAGCAAATATTATTATTATTATTATTATTATTATTATTAGCACTGAGTCCTACTACCCATGATTACAAGGTTACTACATATGATTAAAAGGTATGTTATTTCAGTTATTCCTTGTTTTTCCCACACAACGTCTTATTATTATTAATATTAGTACCGCGTCTTACTACCCGTTCGGGTTATACGCACTTACGCTAATGTGTAATGGTAGGGTGATATGTGAGATGAAATGGAGGACCTACAGTTTAACTTGGGATCCGAACCACGGCGAAGGCCTGACATTCCACACATTCACAAGTTGAGATTAATACATGTCTTGTCAGAGGTGATTGACAGGTTGGGAAATCAGATACATTTGTGGCTGGACCGAGGATTGAACCCTGGTCCCCCAGTACAGAAGTCTGACACCTTACACCTAGACCACCAGGTCACCTAGAAAATAATATTGCACAATATACATTGTTTGTTCTTCCTAGGCTCAAAGAATGTTCCCACCAAATTTCGTTAAACTTGCTTAATGAAATTAATAGCTAACATCTCTCATGTAACAAATTTACAAACATCTGAATAGATGGACAGATGACATTCTAAATTATTATGCCTACTCGACCATATTGCACTAATCCGAAAACAAAACAGTGATCAGCCAGTGCCAATTTTCAACGTTTCCATAAATAACTGTGGTACAATCACTAAAACACTAAATGTATCTATCTGTCAGAGTGTGGGGTGTAAGCCCTGTCAAAAAAAAAGACGGCTGGAAACCCATCGACACATTTCAGTTGTAAATGACCCACCGGGTGAAATACCGTGTCGACCACGTTGTCGTTCAAACAAAACGTGGGCTCAGACCATTAATCCAAAATAAACGATCTCCACTGTAATGTCACCGAAAAATAAACAACCATGACGATTTCATACCTGGTTTGGCATGAAGGTAAGGGGGGGGGGGGTAGAATGAAAAAACTAATTTAAATTTATATTTTTGTATAACACAAAGTAAAATGTTAGGCTTATGTCACATTTTATAAAAATCGTGTTTCCAAAGTCATTGCTTCACTAGTTTCAGGGTTATCAACGTTAAGATCAAACAAATGTGTTTGCACAATAATTTACATATGTGTGTGTGTGTATTAGAATATAAATACTTCCTATGGCTTTTATGTAATGTAAATTTCTAGGTCACAAAGCATTTTTATTACAATTTCTCCACGTGTGGATCAGGAAATGTTTATTTTTAAAAAACTAGGAAAAAACGGGTTTGGTTTTTAAAATCTACATAGAAATATAACATAAAACTATAATAGCTTGATAATTTTTGGTGGATTATAGAATTCTATTTTTAACAATAATGTATTTGTTGTTCATCTGGAAATCAATTCTGGATTGTAATTTATATATTTATTATATACATTACTTGGTTTACATATTTGTCTATTTATTTAAAATAAACAGTTTATATTTAATAGAGCTTTATTACATTATTCGACTCAAAAAGCTACATCAAAGAGTTGAGTATTTTAAATTTATAAGTGGATTAACCAATCCCTTCATGTGAAACATTTATTCAATTATATTTAAATTGAAAGGTAAATATTTGTATTTAATCAAAAAATAAATGATTATATACTTCCTTTAAATCAATTTAAATTAATTCAACCATAGAAGAAAGGAAAAAAAGGTTTATGAAATTTTTTTATTATTATTATTATTATTATTAGCACTGCGTCTTACTACCCGTTCGGGTTATACGCACTTACGCTAAAGTGTAATGGTAGGGTGATTGTGAGATGAATAAGATAACCTACAATTTAACGTGGGAACCGAACCACGGTGTAGGCCTGGAATTCCTCACATTCACAAGTTGTGTTTAATACACTTCTTGTCAGGGGTGAAGGAAGTGTTTGTTAATCAGATAAATCTGTGCCGGGACCGATGATCGAACCCCGGACCACCAACACAGAAGTACGACACCTTACCCCTGGACCATCAGGTCACCCCTTATGAATTTAATGCATACACAGAAAAATTTATATTGAATATTAATTTTCACACAGATAAATTAAGGTTCTTCAATTTTTTAATTTGTTGTTGTTAGTACCTATCAATTTCTTTAAAATAATAGAACATCAAAATACACGAATAAAAGGTTAGTCCTATCAGCTAGCAGAAATAATATATATATATTTTTTTAGCATCACGTTTTACTATCCATTCAGGTTTACGCTTACGTAATAGGTATTTCTCAGCAACAAGAAATTATATCTATATTGTAGTTTTGATTTATGCTCTTTTTTCTTTTAATTTTCTGATTTTATATAACTTATCATCAAAAAGTAAAGAGACTTGGAAAGTAAAAAAGTAATTTATCTTACACAAAATGGTGTGTCAATACTTAAAGTAAGTTTTATAACATGCTCTAAGTTATAATAAACACCTGTAAAAGGGTAAATTATTGATTGAGTTTCTAATCTTCTTTTTTAATCTAGTTCATTGCTTAATCCTAGTTGACACGGGACTGTTTTACCGGCCGCTAGTAAAAGCTGATTTTTATACCAGGACCAATTTAGCTGCTAGTTCACACAAGGTTAGTTGAACTAGAAGCGAGCATTGTATTGTCTGGTTATTTGATGTATTAAAATATCTTCTGAGTGTGTAAGTCGTGATGTTTTGAGACACTTCTGTTCAATTTATATTAGTACAGCACTGGATATAATCACTGAAGGTACTTTAGGGTTAATATTAAGAAATGATATTGTCATTCTTTCGTTTTTGTGTGGTTAATCTCCCCTCAAATATAAGACAAGTTTTTCAATAGTGGTTATTCGATGTTTACAGTAGCTTCCTTTTACCTTAAAACATGATCTTCCAACATAACTTCGTGCAAGGAGATTCAGCAACAGTTAACAGAAAGAGAATGATTTTAATAGCTAGTAAACTAGCCCCGTTTGACCAAAGCTTTAGTACGCGTTTGCTTTAGCTTATTCTGTGTTATTGACGTCCACGTCTATATGAGTCATTTTCATACACAAGGACTTCGAGGATTGCAATTTGTTTCGTAGTTTGGGCGTTGAATGTATATATACTACACACTAAACGGTTTGGGTTTGATTCCTACAATCACCCTTTTATTCTATTTTTATTCGTTAAGTGTATTTGTATCTATATAACATTTCTTAAATTATATTATTTTTTTAAATAAACAAATGTTCAAACTTAAAAAAGAAAAATTCTTGGACAACCAAAAATCAAATGGGTCATAACCCATAGTTTGAAAACCACTGCTATAACCGATAAAACATTACCAGAAAATAATTGTATTTAATTGTATAGTTTTAATACCCTCCTCTACTCCTTACTACTAGTCTTAAATGTAAATATAACAATCATAAGGTAAAGATAAAGTAAGTAAAGTTTAAGTGTATAACCGACCAGGTAGTAAGACTCGGTGCTAAAGAAAGAGGTATCACTTAGGTAATGGGAACGCAATGGAGTTAACGGGAATTTAGAAAGAGTTTAAAGAATAACAAAATCTTGGTTCACTCAAATTGATCTAGAACCGAGACCAATCTGTAATTGATAGAACTAGACGATACTAGACTGATTCTCATGTATATGTGCCCACTGAAGAAGTTAATATTTATCAAATAACGTGAAATATATTATTAACTTATAGGGCTAGTCTTTTCTACAGTTAATATTAAATAAACATTATATTAAAATCATATTAAAAATATACATTTAATTTTCTATGAATAATCATTTCGGAAATCCTATCACGTATTATTTATCTTTAGCGAAAACTAATAAAAAAAATAAATGAAACATTTATAATGTTGCGAATGAAAACTCCCATTTTCCCGGTGAAATTCTATTTTCATTCTTCTCTTCCAGCTCCGAAACAAATTACTCTTCTAGTGTGCGCACCAAATTTAAGAAAATGGGGGTGGAAAAACAAAAGAAAAAGGAAGGAAAGGCAAAGGTGTGTGTCTCTAACTGTTTGACTGATTAGTTCCTTTCACTTACATGTTCACTCAATAAAATATATCCCTTGACGACAATTTTTTTTTTTGTAACGATGTGCTTTACTTTCTTTTATTTTTCTTGTTGCGAAAATTGCGAAGAGAAATAACATTCGACGTTACACTTGACTTTTATTAAAATTTGACTTTGGTCTACAGAAAGTTTGTAAGAAAGTAGGAATTGAGGAATATTAGTTTTTCTAAGTATTTTCAACTTACGTACAGATGGGACACACGAAAAAAAAAAAGATGTCGCTTTCTGATGATGGGGAGATTGGTGTCCGAATTCCGGTAAATTCTATTAAATATGTTACTTACGAAATGTTATCCTACTCTCCCTCAACGAGATTGTAGGTACATTTTTATAAGACTTTACCCTCCTAATTAATTCTCAAATAATTTAACTAACGCATGCTTATAGTTTGAACGGATCTTTAGATGTGTTGGTGACCTGGTGGTCTAGGGGTAAGGTGTCAGACTTCTGTGTTGGCGGCCAGGGTTCAATCCTCGGTCCCGGTACAGATTTATCTGATTACCAAACCCCTCCTTCACCTCTGACAAGACATCTTGTGAATGTGGGGAATGCCAGGCCTCCACCGTGGTTCGGATTCCACGTTAAACTGTAGGTCCTTCATTTCATCTCACAATCACCCTACCATTACACATTAGCGTAAGTGCGTATAACCCGAACGGGTAGTAAGATGCGGTGCTAATAATAATAATAATAATAATAATAATAATAATAATAAATTAGACGTGTTGACAAAAAATCATAAGATAAAACAAACAACTTCACTCGCTCTTTTATTGAAATCTTTCTTATAGTTCGTAAGATATGTAAATGGAAATAATATACATCGTCATAACAACACAATTAATAAAAAGGAATCTCAAATTTCACCAGAGAGCATACCTGAAATAGAGTGTTTTATATCTAGCACAAAGTTTTATTACCCATTCAGGTTAAATGCTTATGTACTAGTTGCTCTAATATATTTTACTGTATATAATATAATCATAAGCAATGTAGCCACGTTTGAATGGAGGGAGAGTGGAAAACAAATTTGGAAAAACCACCTACTGAAAATTGAATACTGATCACCCCATCATCAGCAGTTTAATCAATTGTGAGAGGTGCGACCTAGACCATGCGGCCATTGCCAAGGTATTATATACACTGTTCCAAAGATATATATATTTAGTGCATTTTCAAATCCCAATTTCCCAAAGCTCATTTAAAACGACACATTTAACGATGATGTCCTGAAAATATATTTTAATAAAAACAAAAATGAGTTTTTAAGAGTCACACAATTTTGAAATTATAAGTTACTTCGTATCACAAACAGTTGCAGAGGTATGATAAACATTTGGAAATTTTTGCTTTTTTAAAATACCCTTAAAGTAATTTTGATAGGAGTATGAAATGCACCAATTGGTTTGTAATATTAAACAGCCTAAATTCGAGCTTTTCGAGATATCTAAAACCGATTTTAAGAAAATTGAATTTTCTTTAAGTCCCCATATGTAAACAACACTTAGTTTTGGGAATTAAAGGATAGTTCCTCTAGACCCTTTAGGGAAGCTTATATAAACCCTGGATACAAAATCATAGCTTGTTCCGTAAAATGGTCTTAGGCTAAATCCAAGTAAACAGCTATACAGTTAGCATTTCAAATACCACTTTTTTTTGGGGGGGNGGGTGTTTCAAGGTGTCAAAAATCATAAAAATCCAACAAAATCTTAGATTGAAATTTTTGGTTGATTTTCAAGGGATTGCGAGCAATTGAAAAAAAAATCCAACTTATTTATCTAGTCCTAAACATTTACTACAATATAGTGCATAATATTTGTTGGTAAATTAAGATTAAATTGCAGTATTATAAACAATAATCTGTAAATATAGCAAGAGTGTAATTTTTGAGCCTTCTTTTATCAAGAAATTAAATGTCAGGTATGTAGCAGAGCCTAACGTTTATAGATATTATCGTACATCCAGTGTTATGAAATATAATTATTAAATTTGTTTCGTCACTTACCTCAAATCCCTCCTCCCCCCTCCCTCCCTTCCTTTTCAGCTACCAATATTTTATTATTAATAATATATAAATCCCCAAACACACCATCTCCCCTTCCCATTACAACAGGTCCGAGCTCAGCCAGTAGAAGTTATGTCTATTGAAATAAGGGTATTGGGTTAAATTCTTGGCTTGGCCTGAATATATATATATCATTTGCTAAATGTTAGTTTTTCCATTCACAGTAATGGATTACAGGCAGAAATGTGGTTTATATTTTCTAGAATTAAGTTAGTTTTTAAATCGTGCGATTATATAGTCTGTCGGTTAAGAAAGTGCATGTTAATCATCTCTAATGAACGAGTTGTTTTTTTTTTACAAAAATTCAGAGCAAAGAGATTTCACAAAAGCTAGCCGAGGAAGAGCAAAGAGAAAGCTTTACTTCATTAGATCTGCAGTTCCCTCAGCGTTGGTATTAATTGCAGGCTGTATATTCTACTTGATGAGATTGATAATTACTATGTTAAATGGAACCAACACTTCTGTTAAATTGGTATAACAAGGTCCTCTTGAGTCAAGGATACTTGCGTGATTCTTCTCGAGCTTAGTTCTCATTTGTAAACAATGTTTGTCGTTGCTTGAAAAACGTTTCCTGTTACTAATAAACATATGTAAACAGACTGCAAACATTGTAATCTTATTGGTTGCAAACATTTAAACAAATCTTGATTCGTATCCAGAGTTCAATAATAAGACATTGATTCCCAACCAGAATTCAGTTGAGTGAAAGAATTTTGCCGGCAAGTGTTCTTCTATAATAATATTAATAATTAGCACCGCGTATTACTACCCGTTCGGGTTATACGCTTTAAGTACTAACTACATTAATGGATCAGGAATTGGGACGGTTGATTTAGAGGAAGTGAACCCGCATTTGTTTGGAGAGGGAGAGTGGAAAACCATTTAGGAAAAACCAACCCCAGTTCACCCGACAGAGATTCGAACCTCGATCTCCCCGTCCTCAGCAATAGAGATCAACACGACAAGCGCATTTGCCGACTACGCCACCGAGGCGGGTCAGGGTTCTTATATAGCATGTGCTTTGTACGTAGCTATGAATTACTCAACATGACAATGAAGAAAACATTGGTGGAACTGTACAATACTTCAAAATTATCGTTACCAGGCAAATCTATGTCTTCTACAGATTTTTTGTCCCAGAGTATTGTACCATTGGCCTTATTAAAGTGGTTTACTGTCAAACATGTCCATCCAAACACGCAAACATTGTTTCTTGTAACCCATTTGAAACTGATAAGAAAGAAACATTATTCTTTATTTGGGAACCACAAAAGAAACACAATAAATGTTTTCAAACTGATTCTAAGAACACTAAAATATTTTGGAAACAATAGAAACATTTATAAACAATTTCTATAGTAGATTGTTTCCAATTGACCACTAGAAGTTATGCTAGATAACAATGTAATATTTAGTTAATTGGACTTCAATTACATTACCGTGATGGTTTACAGAATGGTGGGGCTACGCGGGTCTGTTGCACGCGTCTTGATATAACTATCATTTATCTGAAAATATATGGAGATTGGGTAGGTATAGTAGAGTCACAAACGAATTTTCTTAAAGAAAAAGGAGTTAATAATTTTGGAAAAATTCCTAGAACAACAGGCTAAGATTAAAGCGTCTACCACACCACTATCGTCAAACCAGATGAGACCAGTATTTTTTCGTGAATCCATCGATGCGGGTGAGTTTGCTCATGAATATAATTAATTTTTAATTCATAATGTAATAGAACTTATCTCAAAATATCTATTTAAAATAAACTTAATAAATAAATTTTCAATTTTTATTAAACGGTCTTTCTTGAAATAGATAACTAGTGTTATTATTATTAGCACCGCGTCTTTCTACCCGTTCGGGTTATACGCACTTAAGTTAATGTGTAATGGTAGGGTGATTGTGAGATGAAAAGGAGTACCTACAGTTTAACGTGGAATCCGAACCACGGTGGAGGCCTGGCATTTCCCACATTCACAAGATGTCTTGTCAGAGGTGAAGAGAAGGATTTGGTGATCAGATAAATTTGTGCCGGGACCGAGGATTGAACCCCGGCCGCCAGCACAAAAGTCTGAAACCTTACCCCTAGACCACCAGGTCACCAGCCAGCCCTAATATAGTTATTAATGGTAACATTAATTTGTGATGTTACTGCTTACTTTAATATGATTCAACACTAAGGCTTTTCTTTGCTAAACAAAGATCTGAATAATAGTTTACTTTACCTAAATAATATATCAATTTTAGCACCACGTTTAACTAACCGTTTGGGTTGTGCGGTTATGTATTGTATTAAGATAATGATTTAATAAATTAGGAGGTTAATAGTTAGAAGTTATGTGCCCGTATTCGCTTGTTGATAGAAGAGAAAACCATTCTGAGAAACCACCCTCAGTATAGCCGAGATATACTTGAACCTCAACCTACCCGTCATCAGCAGTTTAGTTTAAACCATACGGCCAACATGGTGGGTATTAATAAATTATTTTAGTACCAATATCCGTTAAGGTTGGTTTATTGATTATTTTCTATATTTTGTCTGAATTGGCTCTCTATTAATCTACCCTAAGCCAACAGTACAATCAGATTCCAGTCTAAATATAAATTATTATTATTATTATTAGCACCGCGTATTACTACCCTTTCGAGCTATACGCACTTACGCTAATGTGTAATGGTAGGGTGATTGTGAGAGGAAATGGAGGACATACGCTTTAACGTGGGATCCGAACCACGGTGGAGGCCTGGCATTCCCCACATTCACAAGATGTCTTGTCAGAAGTGAAGGAAAGGTATGGTAATCAGATAAATCTGTGCCAGGCCCGAAGATTGAACCCAGGACCCCCAGCAAAGAATTCCAACAATTTACCCCTTAACCACCAGGTTACCTAAATATTAATTAATCAAAGAACTGTCAAATATCGCAGTGGCAAGAATCAAATTATAAACATATATCTCACAGGTCAGAATATGTGAAAACCTAGTCATAAATTTAAATTTATCTTGTTTTCCCCAGCGATTGTAGAAGGTATTTAAATGTAAAGTATTTTTCCTTATATTCATAAGAGAAATAATGTTTTACGTTAGTATTGCAGAATTTGAACAAAATTATTTAAATACGAATAAAATAAAAATAGTCCAATTAAACTTATGCATTGCCTGTGACAAGTATTCATCAATTGATATTAAAACAGACTTTCCTTCTAAAACAATATTTTAATCATCGCACAATACCTTAGTCTAGTTGGTAGTCTGTCTGCATACTGAGCTAAGGGTCCCAGGTTCTGGTACTAACGTGGTCAGAAAATTTGTCATTATTGAAATGTAGGTTTCCCGTTTCATGGTGATATATTAATCCGTTATGGATTTAAGCTAGTTTATAAAAGTGTACCGATATAATACGTTAGTTTAGAAAGTACACGTGTAGTACCCCAAAGTAATAAAAAATTAAAATTTTTAAATGACTAGTCTTCGATTTGATTATTGAGTTTGTCCTATTTATAATTGGTTATAACACGTTAATAAACAGTATTAAAGCTCTAAAATAACGTTTAATTGCTAAATTAGAAAACTTTTTTTAAAGGATTTAGGTCTCTAATCCTGTATTTTATTTTATTAAATCAATTAATCTCTCATATCCTAAGGAATCCAAGGGTCTTATCCCCGATTTAAATAATTTCTTTCTATCCCATCCAAAACCATTTGATCATTGATTTAGGTTATAGATAAAAATAATCAAATTACAAGAAAATGTATTTAAAAAACCAACCATCTAGTCCACATCCTATATGTATATCTTTTTAATGTATTTATGTAATAACTCACCGGTCTCCACTCTAGTACCGCGTTTAACAAATGAATTCTTCTTATTAATCACACGACACTCATAATATATCACACCACTGACGAAAAAAAACCACTCGTAACAAAATGTTAAACTGATATTCCCGACAAAAACTTCACTCATACGGTAAGTTAAACAACATTAAAGACATTGCTATTATATAATATTCACAACAATAATATATAAAATGTTTGAGGGCTAACAGCTTAAAGTATTGCGTTTATATTAAGAGCCCTACTTGACGCCATTTGACTGAAACCCGGACACAACTTTCCCGCTGCTATAACTGCATAATACTAAGCTCAGTAAACACACACACACTCAACTGTTTTATTTGATTTGTGTGACGTAGAAACAAAAGATGGTCAAGAATATTTTGAAGGGAGGGGGAGATTCGTGTAGAAGGGGAAGGCACACTATCTGTGTTTGTTTTTAGCACCGCGTCTTACTACCCGTTGGGGTTGTACACACTTAAGCTAATGTGTAATGGTAGGGTGATTGTGAGATGAAATGGAGGACCTACAGTTTAACGTGGAATCCGAACCACGGTGGAGGTCTGGCACTCCACAAATTCACAAGTTGTGATTAATACACGTCTTTTCAGAGGTAAAGGAAGGGTTTGTTAATCAAATAGGTCTGTGCCGGGACCGAGGATTGAACCCCGGACTCCAGCACAGAAGTCCTACACTTTACCCCTACTCCACCAGGTCACAAGATAACTAATGGATTCTGCTTCAGATAAAATATTTTAAATTTTTCTAAGTTTAATTACAATTTTGGCTTTTTTTTTGTCATCACTTCTCAATACTATTTTGTTCTTGACACATAATATATTATAGTTATGCCACTGAATTAAAGATAAGGAAGGTTAAATTAATAGGTACTGTATCCATATTTACGTGAAGGGAGACTGTCAAACCATGCTGAGAAACCATCCTACGCTTACCTTACAGGAAATGAGCACTAACTTACCCACCATCAACAGTCTAGTTTATTGTTAGAGGAATGCCTAAAACCATAAGCCACTGAAACCTTTCAGCTCAGATCTACTTATGTAAACTTACTAGAGGTCCTGAGATCACCTATCGTTTCTCAACTATATTCCCGTTTCATATTTGAACCATGAATAAAAATATGTATTTTCATATCGAACTATTTAAATTAAAAATTATTATATATCTAGGTGACTTTGGTTAATCTCAAATATGATTTTAATGCTTGATGTATTTTAAAGTTTAGAAGACACAGAGCCTAACTCGGTGGTCGTATGGCCTAACTAAGACTTTAATCTCGTGTCAGACTAAACTGCTGATAGGTTCAAATCCTGGTCGAGTGTACTGAAGGTAGTTTTTAACAAATATTTTTCCACGCAAATGCGGTTACACTTTCTATAAATATTAGTAAGACCTGGTACTAAAAAATAGGAATAAGAATAAATGATTGACTTTTAATGAAAATGGAGTTTTTTTACGAATTCGACTGAAAATAACCGAAAGATAAATAGTTTGCCAACACCTTTCTTTTGAATTTTCAAAATTTTGTATGAGATATTGGCTATTTTTGTATTAGTTTTTAAACAAAAAATATATATAAATATTTTCAAACTACCCATACCTAGGACCAAACCTATATTTCTACACCCACTCTACTGCCTATTACTTACGACCACAAATTATATAAAAGGGAGGGGATAATCTAAGGAACATACAAAAAGGTAAAACATTTGCAATATTTAAAAAATAACAATATGAATGGTTTATTCAAAGTAATAAAAACAGATCAGAATACTTTTCATGGTCTAAAATATCAAACTAATGTGTGTTGAAAAATAATAACATCATATAATATTTAGCGTCGTTAAATTGAGGAGATGCTACAAAACACGTAACCTATTTTACAATCAAATGGGGCAGTCTTTAAGAGACAGTACGACCCATAATGTTGATTATAGTACGACCAATAATGGTGATTATAGTACAAACAATTATTGCAAATAATATCCATCAGTAAATTATATAATGACAAAATAAGAGCCTTATGGGCATCTTTAAAATGTTACCAAAATGAATTATTCACTCCAGTGAATACAGACTTCAAAATGTTGATATAAATATTAAATATCTCTCAGATATTTTAAATGATACAAGAGTTTGGCTAACAGACTTGAGTCAAACTCCCGCGGGACTATCGAATCTCGACACAAAAATAGAAAACGCCAACTAGAACTCTACTTGTTAATAATAAAGATAATAATACTTGAAGCAAAGCATAGCAAAAGATTTGGAAAATATATTAATGTAAATTCTTCTCATAACATGTTAATTTTATCGATCAGATAAAGTTACGTTACTTTAATAAATACTTCAAAATTCAATCTACCATAAACATTACCCTAAACTGCAAATACAATTACTGGTAACTACAATTTCAACACAATTTACATTTAACACGTCCAACCCAAAATAAATTAATAACTGTGGTTATCTAAAAAGTCTACGTATCGTTACAGACCCTAGCGCCCAAGTGGTGGCAGAAAATATTTAGAGTTTGAATTCAAAATAAATGTTCAAGTAAAAGAAAAACATTAGATAATAGAAAAATTATGAGGCCTAATATGACTAACACTAAAAGTTAAATTTAAATTAGAGTCCTAAATATAAACCACCATAGTCATTTTAGTATACAAAAGCATCACTCTTTATAGGTTTCTTTGCTAGGGACGCCAAGTGAAGAATAGGACACTCGGTCGGTGACGTCAATTCGGCCTTCTAGAAACTTTCAATCATCACGTGGACCAATTGTTGTCAGAGCTCCATCTGACTTCCAAACGATATTTCTTCATTCTCTTTATGGTGTGGATTTAGTTCACGTTCCTCCCATCAGAGGGCAGATAAGCAGTCTTCCTCTAGTCAAGGCAATTCCTGGCCGGCCCACTTTAGTGTATCGTTGATCAAATTGGTGTGGACGTCAGCTGTTGGAACATCATAGCTCGCTCGGTCCACCACTCCCCCAACTAGGATGCCACGTGAGTTAGCCCGTCTTGGTGGTTGCTCTATCCAGAAGATACAATCGGTAAGTACATGAGCTGTTTTATTTTTACGGAGTTTATTTTAATGTTATATATTCTTGTTTTATATTGTTCTGAATTGTTAATGATATAGAGCGAAACTACGAGAACTACAATAGAGAAGAGTACTATTGTAGCAAGATAATTAGTCTCGATACTTTTTGGAGTGGGTAGTATCAATAAAATTGAGAGTTATGCGTGTAGGTTAAATTGGGAGCGTTTTCTTTTTGTAACTCAATGTTACAATATTATTTATTATCGATCGGCTTACAAAATACATGTTTGGCTCACCTTGATTACTTAGTCGCTGATTAGAAAGTAATTAGGGATTTGTATTGAGGCTAAATGTACCGATGGTGATTCATCATAATCGTTTCCTTTTCTCCATCCAAATATATTGTGAAACACCTTCTCCTTGTAATAATTATACTTTCAGTTTAATTAAATTGATTATGAACCAGGCATATATTAATTTACACGTGGTAGTAAGGAATGCCGATAGGGTGAGATACACAAAAACTTTTTGATGTGTTCTATAATATTTTTGAGAAAAAATATATATATTTTTTATATAACTACACTAGGATCAATTTTATTATTAAAACTAATATACAGAATTATTTATTATGTAAAAATTATAATTATTTAAATTTTAAACATAATCTATAGAGCAAACCTCGGAAAAACCAAATTCTTACTAATTTTACATTACCAGGCTATAATAAAATCAGTTTACTAAAGTAAATATCTAAGAAATGGGAAAATATAATATGTAAACTTTCGTTTATTCATACGTCAAAAAATTTAAATCTTCATATGCCACTTTGAATAGGTTGATCCATACATATTCAATTATATTAATAAAATAGAAATATATAAATAAATTTCATACACTAGAAATGTCAATATATTTATAAATGTTGCTTCCAATTATTTCCCAACATACATGCACATCTAATCACGCCGTTACCTTAAGGGGTAGGCAAGAAACTGTGCATGTAGCCCAAAAAAACAACTCCATATTTAAAACATCCTCACTAACTTTCTCCTCACTTCCCTATCCTTACATACTTCCTCCGCTTCAACAACATCCATACACCAGGTCATTGATGCTATTTTATTATTAAAACTTTTAATTTGTCCCTGTTTTACACATTTTTCTACAACATTTAGCCACGTCTTACATGGCCTACCCCCTCCTTTTGATCCACATACTTTACCTTCATACTTCGTCACTCAATCCACACTCATCCTCTCAACATGCCCATACAACGTGGGGCACTTCTTTCACATTGATCTTTGATTCTCTTTCAAACCATAATCTGTCAGCTCCCATTCATCACTGACTCTGTCCATGCAAGTTTTTCCACACACATTTTTCATTGTATTGAATTCAAACTGCTTTTACCTTGCTTTTGTATTTTTTCTGACAAACCCACCCTTCACATCGATAAAACAATGTTGGTGCTAACATAATTTTATATGCTGTCATTGGTAGGAAAATGGTGACTTGGTGGTCTAGGGGTAAGGTGTCAGACTTCTGTGCTGGCGGCCGGGGTTCAATCTTCGGTCTCGGCACAAATTTATCTGAATACCAAACCCTTCCTTCACCTCTGACAAGACATCTTGTGAATGTGGTGAATGCAAGGTCTCCACCATGGTTCGGGTTCCACGTTAAACTGTAGGTCCTCCATTTCATCTCACAATCACCCTACCATTACATATTAGCGTAAGTGGGTACAGCCCGAATGGATAGTATGACGCGGTGCTAATTATAATAATAATAAGAAAATCAACGTATTGCCCTCATTTTAGAGCTAGGATAAATATGTCTCTCACCTAAAGCTATGACGATAGATTATTAAAATTACATAAACAAGACCCATTTTACAGTTTTGTCTGTTGCCTCTGGTAAATTCAGACTATCAAATGGGTGTACAAAATATTTTGGCTCAGTGGCATATTAAGTAAATTTCTGTCACACTCATAGTTTTGAACATATTCAGTATTACAACACCTTATTTATATTAGAAAGTAAAAGAAAGTAATATGTATCAACCTTTTGTTTTCAAATTATCTCATAAGCTTAAACTACAACAGGATATTTTCAATTAAAAAACGACTCAAGTCAAATAAGTTAAGATACCAAGATACCACTGTTGTATCTTCTTGTCATTATATCATCACCAGGGCCCGGGTTTTGAGGACATTTATCTTTTATCGTTACATAACAGACATTGGTCGTTCATTCTACAGATATTTGATTCATGATTAACTGGTGGTGGGAAAAATTTTATAGGTAGATTTTGAATGTGTTTGGAAATTTTTGAGTCAAGTTGAGGCATTTATATTAAATAGGTATATTTTTAAATAATATTGATAATATAAATTTATAATTATTTGAGTATTAGTTTTTAAACACACGGTGGTCAGAATAATATGATAATATAGAAAATGATTTATTTTTTATCATATTTGCTATTATGTTTAGAAATTACCCATTCCAATAATATATTAATATTATCGTTTGGATTACATAAATATAGCCCAGTAGTGGAAAGATTAGCCAGTAATGATGTATCGTTAGTTGCCCAGGGGACGGACGCGGACGCCCGAATGTAATTGTTGTACGCCATTTTTCATATCGGCTCTTTCCATGTTCCGATGAAATGAGATGATGGTGTAAGTCAACGAAGAGATTTAAACCTAGATTAAGCCTAAATAACCGATCCTTGGAGACCGTTGGAGTAGTTCCTCTTTCACTGGTACCAATCGAAAGTCAAACCCGTGAACTCAAAGTTAGCAGCCGGAAGCTCCATCACTATTTAACCAGGCCTGTTGTATGATATATCTAACCCCATTTGACAACACCTAACCTAACCTTTATTTTTTTCAACAGTTAAGGGGATTTTCCATGTAATTCAATTTTTATAAATGAATGTATTATTATTATAATTATTTATCACCGCGTCTTACTACACGTTCAGGTTATACGCTTTTTAAGTACTAATTACTCTAATAGATTAGGAATTGGGAAGGTTGAATAAGAGGAAGTGAGCCCGCATTTGCGTGGGGAGAGAGTGGAATACCATTTAAGAACCCCTCCCCCCCCCCCCCAGTTCACCCGACCGAGATTTGAAACTCAATCTCCCCGTCCTCAGCAGTCGAGCTCAACACGGAATTAATGTAAGAATCCGCTTCAGTGGCTGCATGGTCTAAGACGCCACTCTTGCAGTAAACAATACTTTCGATTATGGGGAATTGAAAGTTCGAATTTTGGTCAGATGAACAGAGGATGGTTTCTTCGAACCGATTTTCTACTCTCCCTCAAAGGAAATTCAGGCAAACAACCTCTAAATATAGCCTTCTTCATCCCTAAATGCACTAGCGTAACTAATAATAAGCGTATACACTGAACAGTTAATAAAAGGCAATGGTAAAAGGAAAAGAAAGAGCATTACTTTTAATACATGTTTTCTGCGTTGCTACGTCATCCTCAATTGTTGGCCTCTCTTTTTGCGCTTTAGATATAAGGTCTAGGTGCGCTTTCAATCCAGATCTTTCTGCTATTCTTATCTGAGGTTTCTCCTTCTTGTGCGTTTTCAATGTTCTCCACGTGGGAAATTAGGAAACGTTAGCACCGACCTCTGATGTATAATTCATTCACGATTTTAATTTACTTGGATGACAGCTCAAAAGTTTACTAGAAATAGTCCCTGATACATCCCTACGCCAACAGCTGACATCTATCACTTTTGATAAATGTAATGAAAACAGATGGTCATAGATGGATGTGACCCGCCTCGGTGGCGTAGTTGGCTAACGCGCTTGTCGTGTAGAGCTCTACTGCTGAGGACGGGGAGATCGAGGTTCGAATCTCGGTCGGGTGAACTGGGGGTGGTTTTTCCTAAATGGTTTTCCACTCTCCTTCCACGCAAATGCGGGTTCACTTCCTCTAATTCAACCTTCCCAATTCCTAATCCATTAGAGTAATTAGTACTTAAAGCGTATAACCCGAACGGGTAGTATGACGCGGTGCTAAATATTATTATTATTAGATGGATGTGATAGCTAAACACAGTAATTTAGACCAATATAATTTATATATTTATTCGAGATTGCTTATAGTTTTATTCCACTTAAGAAAAATATAATTCTCATGATTTTCATAAAATGTCTATCAAAAATAGCTTCAAAATGGCGACCACCGAATTTAAACAATTTGCTTAAACATTACGGAAACAAGTTTTTTTAAAAATATTGTACCCATACAGTGGATACAAATATTTTATTCAGCTAAATATTTCGAAATACGATAAAATAATCATAAAATAATGTATTATATATAAAAAAATGCAAGTTGTTTCTCTTTTACAAGTAAATACAATGCCTGTATTAAAAGGTATAATTGTATGCACTTTATTACACATTATAGATAACATTCCAAAATGAAGAACAAGTAATAATAATTATATTTAAAATATTGTTTTGGTATGAGTAAAAATAAATTATTAAAATTAATTAAATATGAGAAAACTTAAGTTTACGATATTTTAAATGTAAAATATAACAAGGTAATTAAAAAACATTTATAAAAAATACAGTGATATCTTACAAGTGTTGGCAACCTAAAACCTAAACATAAGATTTTTGGACTGTCATCCTGGTAAAAACCGATAATGAACAGACTGTAGCCTACCTCAACCACAGGTAACAACAGAGCAACAATTAGTACAGGTAGTACATTTGAATGAACAGTAATGTAAAATCATTGATTAACTACGTTATTTGTTATGGCTTAGGAAATTAGAATATACACATTTACGTACCAAGAGAATGGGTGTGGCTTGTCAAGCCTTCCATCACACCCATTGATAATTCAAATACTCGAAAAGTGCACCTTTCTACTAGAAAGGGCTGAAATTGGAGTAATAATAATAATATTTAGCACCACGTCTTACTACCCGTTCGGGTTATACGTTTTAAGTACTAATTACGCTAACGGATTAGGAATTAGGAAGGTTGAATTAAAGGAAGTGAGCCCGCATTTGCGTGGAAGGAGAGTGGAAAACCATTTAGGAAAAACCACCCCCAGTTCATCCGACCAAGATTCGAACCTCGATCTCCCCGTCCTCAGCAGTCGAGCTCAACACGAAAAGCGCGTTAGCCAACTACGCCACCGAGGCAGGTAAATTGGGGTACCAATGGATTCCTAGTCACGTGGGTATAATAAGTAATGAGAGAGAAGATAGTTGGATATCTAGTGTAAATTTTCTTCCCATTGTACAGGTAACCCCGCTACCATATAACGACTTTATACCAAGGGTAAAACACAGAAGTCGGGTTAAATGGAGCGAATGGTGGGAGACCACATGCCAGAAAAAAGCAAAGTGGTACCATGAGATTTGTGGTACAAAATTAGTTGCACCATGGTTTTCAGGAGTTAAGGGCACTTGAAAATTTATTTGCACAATAATCCACCTTCGGTTCGGGCACGCGTACACGAAAGACCTACTTTATTTGACGCACAAGGTACCTTTCTAACATTGTGTGGTTTGCCACGTTCCGGAAACATTACAACATATATTTATGACTTGCCCAGTACATCAGTTGGCTCGGGGAAATTACTTTCTTAATTATATTACAGACTTTTCTTTAGTTTAGGTATTACACTCAGACAACGTTACTTTGTATAGGTGGCTGTACAATTTCCTTCTAAATATAAATATGTCGGTGTAAAGACGAACAAAATATAACTTACCGGTTATCTGGTAGACTAAATTTGTATAGAGTTAGGGCTAGGTTAGTTGGGTCAGAACTGGAGTGAATTAATAGGAAAATCAAGAAATTGGAATCGGGGGTAAATCAAATACAAGTTCTCCTGGCTTATTGAAGGCAATATCTTTAGTGTTATTGAAGAAAGGAAAAAAAATGGGTGTCTCTTTAAAAAAAATCTTTAGTACACTCAAATGCAATCAGAGCCCCAATTTCCTTGTCATTGGCAGTCCAGTCCATTGTTATATTGAAGACTGTTTCGTACTCTCTTAACTGCCACGTGGAGCGGTGCAGTCGTCAGGAACGCCGTGACATTTGCATCCAGCCTAGCTGTGTGCCATCACCCCCCCCCCCCCC
>CABFOW010000667.1:42420-55748 GCA_902141385.1 Timema californicum
CCCCCCCCCCCCCACACCCCTAACCCACTTCTCTTCTTTTAGTAGAAGCCCAAGGACAAGCTGCCCGGTCAGTTTTTATGGGCGGTGACGTCACCAAGAGATAGCCGATAGGTATATTTGTTATATAAGAGTAGGTGGTTACTTATTATTACCATAATGAAATTTCACGCAGAGCTACACAGTAATATTGGGGAGTAACCAGTTCGTAGAATCGTCAGTTCGCTCGTCCTAGTTTATCCTCTAGATATTATTATTATTATTATTATAAACAGAGCGTCTTACTACCCGTACGCGCTACAAGCACTTACGCTATTGTGTAATGTTAAGGTGATTGTGAGATGAAATGGAGGACCTACAGTTTAACGTGGGATCCGAACCACGGTGAAGGCCTGACATTCCCACACATTCACAAGTTGTGACTAATACACGTCTTGTCAGAGGGTGAAGAAAGTCTTAGGCAATCAGATAAATCTGTTCCGGGGCCAAGTATTGAACCCCTGACCCGCTGAACAGAAGTATGATACCTTACCCCTTGATAATCAAGTCACCTTAGATAGTAACAAAATTTAATAATATTTTCGTGTAACGTTGAGTATAAACATAATAATAATATAGAACGTCTGTGCTATATCATTTGTAACCCTCTTTGTGGAAAGATTAACCAGTACTAATGTACCGTTGTCCGGGTGACGCCGGAATGTACTAATCGTACATCCTTTCCATGGAGGCTCTTTCCATGTCCCGATGAGGTTAGATGATGGTGATAGTGAGTACGAGGGCCTGAAGCCAAAGGAAACATTTGAACCAAACGTAAGCCTAACCAATCTAACTCTAGTAATCGTTGGGATAGTTCATCTTCAGGGTAAAATACCCTAGTTTCCTGTCGGGAAACAATACCGGGACCACGTAGTCTCGTAGCCAGGTGCATTATCTACACTACAATACGAGGTTGGTTAGTATATGCGTATTATAAGGACAGAGATAACTTCTTTAGTTACAAAAAGGTGACCTGGTGGTCTAGGGGTAAGGTGTTGGACTTCTGTGCTGGGAGTCCGGGGCTCAATCCTCGGTCTCGACAAAGATTTATCTGCTTACCAAACCCTTCCTTCAACTCTGACAAGACATCTTGGGAATGTGGGGAATGCCAGGCCTCCACCGTGGTTCGGATTCCACGTTAAACTGTAGGTCCTCCTTCCATCTCACAATCACCCTACCATTACACATTAGCGTAAGTGCATACAACCCGAACGGGTAGAAAGACGCGGTGATAATAATAATAATAATAGTAATTTAATTACAAAAGTTCTTTAGTGAAAGAAATCAAAACAAATTTAAGGTACTATCGTCTTTCGATAAAACAATTGTGCGTGCGATTCATATTTACGTCTTCGACTGTATAAATACATTAACCTCATTACGTTGGCACTCGGCTAGATTAAATAACTGTTTCTATATTGTTCAGAGCTGAAAAAATAATTATCAATACTTAAAAATATTATTATTACTGTTATTATTATTAGCACCGCGTCTTACTACCCGTTCGGGTTATACGCACTTACTCTAATGTGTAATGGTTGGGTGATTGTGAGATGAAATGGAGTACCTATAGTTTAACGTGAGATCCGAACCACAGTGGAGGCCTGGCATTCCCAATACTTAAAAAATTGTAAGATTAAGAGGGGGTAATCGAAAAAAATCATACCTATATGAGAACTTAGAGGTATCAGACTCTTTAAGAGCTTTGGAAAAATAATCCATTGTTAACGATTTATTCGATAAATCGTTCATCTAAGACCACGAACAACATATTAGCGAAGCAATCAATATTTCTTAATAATACAAATACTATAGATCAAAAAAATAAACTAAGAAACTTTCAGTGGAAGAGGAAAATGGTGAGAAAAACAGAACTTTAGATAGAATAGAGTTCAATAATAATACTTATATGTTTGTTTTACTACCCGTTCGGTTTGTATGCTAATAGAGTATAAACACAATGCAAACGGAGGAGTTTGTTGATTCCCCAAAGAAGAAGCGAAGCGCAGATAGGCCTACATATATAGAAGCCAAGTGATATTTAAACAAATTTGTTCACGTTCCCCCTCATATAATTTATCTTTAACTTTTACTCCCAAAGATGTTGGTGAATATTGAAAGTTACTCATATTCTATAATCTAAATATAAAATAGATAAAATATACTAATCCCCAAATAAGTAATATTTAATATGAATATATATTATATATTACAATTCACGTGACCCCTAGGATATATTTGTATATTTGTAGACTATTCAACCATAACAAGTGTGTTTTAGAGGCAAGGCCTTTCGTAAGAAGTGTTTGAAGTGGGTTAGGAGGAAACGTATGAAAAAGCCAGTGTTTTCTCTATTTTTATATTAAAATATTTCTTGGGAAAATAAGATCAAATGTTACTTTAGTAAAATCATAGGGTTTAATTTTTTTTTTCACATGATGACCTTTAAATTTCTTGAATATCTGTCAAGGGTGTCCTAGAATTGATTAACCACGATTTATTTTCATTTAAAAAGTTTATTATCTAATGCCGTTATGTTCGTGAAATATATTCAACAACTGTTGGTATTACTATGTAAAGAAAATTAAATTGTATATTTCTACTGATGGAATATTTGAATTATTTTGGCCAATCTAAGTTTTGCAATAAAAAATCTAAAAAATAAACTTTTTTTTTTCTCGAGTCCGCTTCCTTACTACCTTAAGGGGGATTTAAGTGCTTTAAAAAAAGAGTATATATATTATACAAAATATTTATTTAATCAAATAATACATCTAATTAATTAGTTAAGCATGGATTGCAACCGGATTAATCAATGCTATTCTAAACCATACCTATGAATTGTTATAATCATCCACTAAAATACTTTATTTATTACCGTGTCCAGGTGTCATTTTTCAATTAATCCGAATATGATTTAGATAAGGATGATTTTTGTAATTATAATCATTCATCATCCTATATTCAACTTTCATATAATTTTACTTAATTATATAGCGTGGCTTTTTTTCAGAACTAAATAAGTTGATGTTATTCTAAATAGATATTTGAAGAACATTATTCTAAAATACAATATATTTTTTCTGGTAAACATTGATTTTATCTTGCCATTATATTAGTTTAATATTTTACTTGTTGCTGATGTATATCAAAAGTGAAAGCTGCTGATCACACTACTTGAAGTATGATAACACTTAGCCCCACGTCTTACTACCCATTCTAGTTAAACGCTTATGTACTATTTAAACTAATGGGCTAGAAATTGATTAGGTTTAATATAAAGGAATTGAACCCGCATTTGTGTTGAGGAGGAGTGGGAAACCATTTAGGAAAATCACCCCCAGTTCACCCGAGCGAGATTAAACTAATGGGTTATCGATTTGGGAGGTTGAGTATTGAGGAAGTGAACCCGCGTTTTCGTGGAGGAAGATTGGAAAACCATTTAGGAAAAACCACCCCCAGTTCACACAAACAAGTTTAGAACCTCGATCTTGTTGTCTTCGTCAGGTTAGCTTAGAACGAATCTAGCGAGTTAGCTAACTACACTACCTAGGTGGGTTACTTGACGTATGGATATGTGAAATATTCTTAGAAGCATTTTCCAGCTGCCAGATGAGTTTGTTCATTAGTAAGAATATTAGGTTATATATAATTATATATATATATATATATATATATATATATCAGAGTTTTGGGGATTGAGTAAGTGAAAACACGTAACAGAGATGGCTTTAACTATCTCCGGACTGCTTTAGTGGACAAATCGTCTGACACATTATTCTTGCACTAAAGAATAGTTATGTTGATGGAGATAATAATATAATAATAATTAGCAACGCGTCTTACTACCCGTTCGGGTTATACGCATTAAGTACTAATTACTCTAAAGGATTAGGTTTTGGGGAGGTTTATTAGAGGAAGTGAACCCACATTTGCGTGGAGGGAGAGTGGAAAAACATTTAGGAAGACCCCCCCCTCCCCCAGTTCACCCGACCGAGATTCGAACCTCGATCTCCCCGTCCTCAGTGGTAGAGCTCAACACAACAAGCGCGTTAGCCGACTACACCACCGAGGTGGGTCTCGCACTAAAGAATAGTTATGTTGATGGAGATATCAGAGTTTCAGTTTTAGTCGGTTGAACTGAGCGTGTATTTTCATTAATATTTTTCTACGCTCTATTTATATATTTTGTTATCGCCACGTCTTTTTGCCAGTTTGTGTTAAAACGCTTATGTACTAATTACGATGGTAGTTTTTAGGGAATAAGAAAGATATATTTAGAAGAATTATACCCATATTTTCATGGAGAGAGTGGAAAATCATTTTGGAAATACCACCCTAAGCACAAACCCGACTGAAATTCGAGCCTTTATCACCCCCTAATCACTTATTAATAATAATACCTTTATCATCCCTAACAAATTTGGGTATTTGGTACATATGTTTATAACCCTAAAGGGTGGTACTACTCGGTGATTAGTAAAAGAAAGTATTTCATCATGTGTCTACCGATTAGGGTGTCAAATTATTCGTTATTCAAAAGTTAAATTATTAATTAAGGCATAAACTAAAATAACCTTGGGTATTAATAAATACTAGCAATCCCGCACAGCGTTGCCTGTATAAACCAGATAAGATATATTCTCTTCAAAAATTCGTTAAGTATAGCCTAATTAAAAAGCTAGTTAATAAAATTTAAAATCCGGCTTGAATTTGCATTCAGACCCCCTTCCATCCATTTATGTTCAAAATTTCAGATCTATGCGTGCTGTATATTTCGCTGGGCATTGCACACAATCCAGCAATCACACAAATTCTTCCTTTTATTATTATTATTATTATTATTATTATTATTAAATTACTTGTATAAATATAATGGCCTCTTTTATATTTATTAGTGGAGCTTAAACAATGGTGACCTGGTGGTCTAGGGTTAAGGTGTCAAACTTCTGTGCTGGCGGCCGGGGTTCAATCCTCGGTCGCGGCAAAGATTTATTTGATTACCAAACCCTTCCTTCACCTCTGGCAAGACATCTTGTGAATGTGAGGAATGCCAGGCCTCCACCGTGGTTCGGATTCCACGTTAAACTGTAGGTCCTCCCATTTCATCTCACAATCACCCTACCATTACACAATAGCGTTAGTGTGTATAACCCGAACGGGTAGTAAGACCCGGTAATAATAATAAAATAATAGTTTAAGCATCACTACCTTTAATAGTTTTCACGTTTGTATCAAATCCCAATCGCAATAAATAATTAAGCGGGTGACGATTCACACGGAGATGCTTGAGCCTAAAATTATGTGGATCCAACCCCCATACCGTCACGATCATTAATGCAAACCATAATTTCCAACATTCATATACTGTAGCGGGGTGGTAAATCCAGATCCGTGATATTATTTTGGTTTGGAGAAACTCCAGTCGTGACGTATCATCAGCCAGTAGATCTCTTTGATCCGATGGCTAAATACCAACAAAATAGGGACCCAGATATTTAATAAGCGTTTCTATTTCATGATTGCGTCAGAGAACCCAGCGGTCCTACCCCGGAGATGTTGTGAGTTTATCTCACCATGCTCAACTTGAACTGGTAATTTCATATCCATAAAGTAGCTATTACTGAGTTTAAAATCTCGAAATTCAAGTTGGGTCTTCTAATTTCATACTAAGCAAAATATTCCGGACTTCCAGTGTCGAAAATTATCATTTAAAATTTAATCAATAGCTTTGTGAACGCAACCTTAAGCCCTTTAAACAAAATAACAACAAAATTGTTGTCTTAGTGTCGTCTTTTTATTTCGGTTTTATTTTTTGTTGGTTAAGTTTAGCTCGATAAAGATGAAATAAATATGGATAAAAAAATAAGCAAAGAGCAAAAGCATATTACACTTGAATTTGTGGAATATATGTACTATACTTTATGTTTCTTTGATTCACTAAGCGATTAAATTAAAAAAGCTTTTACTGTTAGGCCCTAGAGCTTATTACATCATGTATGATCATTACGTTCACAAAATATACGTGGCTTTCTATTAAATTCATTTTCGAATATTTCAAGTTCTCTTATCATCAAATGTCCATCCATACTTCCGCCATTTTATATAGAAATACCCGCCTCGGTGGCGTAGTTGGCAAGCGCGCTAGTCGTGTTGAGCTCGACTGCCGAGGACGGGAAGATCGAGGTTCGAATCTCGGTCGGGTGAACTGGGGGTGCTTTTACCTAAATGTTTTTCCACTCTACCTCCACGCAAATGCGGGCTCACTTCCTTTAATTCAACCTTCCCAAGTCATAAGCAATTAGAATAATTAGTACTTAAAGCGTTTAACATGAAAGGGTAGTAAGACGCGGTGCTAAATAATAATAATAATAATAATAATAATAAAAATATATACAAATACTTTTGAATTATCTGTTGTGAGATTGACGATTTGAAGATGTGTAAAAATGGTAAGATCAATCCGAATGAAAAAATCTCAATTCGTAACGAAATATTTTTCAAGAATAGCTAATTAATAAAAGTTTCGAAATTGCTTCAAGTGAACAACGCCCGATCTCGCAATAGAATAAACTTGAAACATCTTGATGATAGGCCCACAAGGCCGTGCAAACAATATCGTTAAAATACGCGTTTAAGATACGATATGAAGATCTGATACAAATTAGTACCTGGCTTAAACAAATTGATGAAATCAGATCACCATTTGAAATATAACTTATGTCTAGGACAAATTAAATACCCTTAATAAGATGGCTTAACCATTTTGGTGGCTGCATAGTTTAAGGATCTATTCTCGTAACAGACTAGACAGCTGATGATGGGAAGATTGGAATCATTCCCGGAGGGTGGTATTTTATAAATATTTTCCCATTCTCTCCCCACAAATGTTGGTAGATTTCCTCACAATTTAATTCTACTCACACCTGAGCCATTAGTGTAGCTATTACATAAGAATATAATTCATGTAAGTGTTAAGACGTAGTTTTTAAAACAAAAAATAGCATCGATTCATTTCCTTAATATAGATGCCCCAATTTGTCTTAAGAAAAAATGTATCTTGACCGTGATTGACCCAGGTACTTTTCTTTCATTGGAAAGACGCCTTGTATATTAAACAATTGTATGACATTTATAGAACCGTTCCTTATTATATACCGAGGTAACATTTTATTTATTTATTTATTGTTTGACAAAAATTGATATTAACTGAATGGATAGAAATACGGTAAAAATATTAGTGTTGGCTGATTAAAATATTGTAGAAAGTAAAGTTTTTGTATGAAACGTTATTGTAGTCAAATTGAACGAAGCCTATTTTAAAGAGGGTGAATAGTTTTAAAACAAACACTGGTGATGGCGTTGGTTAAATTTTGAGAAACAGCATCGCCAGTTGTTATTTTCAAAAAGTTTTCCTATAATAACTACAACACGATTAATATTGTTTAGATTAATATGATAGCCACAGTATTTTAGTAAATAAAATTACGCTTTTTTAAATAACATTCTCGCAACTTGTATATTTAGAGTTTTCCCCAATATTTTAATTAATATATTTATTGTGTTGCTTAATGTGATGACTAGAAAGCTAACCACAGTGAAAATATTAAGGGACATCACCAAAAAACCAACTTTTTCAATGCAATATTAGTCTTTTAGCACTGCAAATAGCTACTCGTTCGTATTATAAGCTTATAAACTAACTATGCTAATAGATTGAAGGATTATTAATACTATATTTAAGGGAAGTGTACCAACATTTGCGTGAAGAATGAGTAGAAAACCATTTTGAGTAAACAACCTTCAAAGCGCTTGACCGAGATTCGAACCTCGATCTCCCCGTCTTCAGTGGTCTAGTCTATTGCAAGATTGACGCTTTTGAGTGCGTTCTACCACTGAAGTGTGTTACAGATTAGTAAGACAAATTAAGAGCAAGTAAGTAAAGAACTAAGAAAGTGCAAAAGAGTGTGAAACCTTGTATCAAAAGCCCACAAAAACATTATTCAAAAGCGAACAGGGAAAAAACAACTGCATAAAATGACCATATGCATAATATACTGTATCTAAAGTGATGGCCCGAATAAAATATCACGATGAATGTAGTTCTCCTAAAAATATAATCAGAAATTATTAATATATTTTCATTATCTAATGTAAAGTTAGGTTAAGTTAAGTTAGGTGTTGCCATATGTGGCTCAGAGACAACAAACAATGGTGTGCTTTTGAAGCATCCAACTTGTGTGTTGTTGGTGACATAGTGGTCTAGGGGTAAGGTGTCAGACTTCTGTGCTGGGGTCTGGGGTTCAATCCTCGGTCCTGGCACAGATTTATCTGATTGCCAAACCCTTCCTTCACCTCTGACAAGACGTGTATTCATCACAACTTGTGAATGTGGGGAATGCCAGGCCTCCATTGTGGTTCAGATCCTCCATTAAACGTTAGGTCCTTCATTTCATTTCAAAATCACTCTATCATTACACATTAGAGTAAGTGAGTATAACCCGAACGGTTTGTAAGACGCAGTGCTAAAATTGTGTGCTTCCACTATATTGAAAAAGCTGTTTAAAAATTTGGCTTGTAGTCATTCAGTACGTAACCATATATTAGTCGGTTACATTTAAAGCTAAATGAAGATTATAATGGAAGGAAATTTTTAGTTTTTAGCACTACATATATAAACTAATTATACTAATGTATTAGGGATAAGGAAGGTTTAATTGAGAGGAGTTGCACATGCATTAGCATTGAGAAAAACATCCTCAATTCAGCCGACTAAGATTAAACCACGACATCCCAGTCTTCGACAGTCTAGACCAACACGAGTATTGTCCATTAAACAATGCAGCCAACAAGTAAATAAAATACGTCAAATTGGTCTGGTAACGACCACTGAGGATAATATTGGGATTCAAATTCCCTTTAAGTGTTATTCGGGTGGTTTCCCCATAATGCCTTCCTAATTCACCTTCCTACCAGTGCGGGTACATTTTATATGAATTCTGCCTTCTACATCATTGTACACCGTGTTAAAGAAATTAAAAATAATCGTATGATTAGTAAGACCTAACGCACCAAATAATTGTTTTGTTTTTCTCCAAATTTACATTTTCCATAATTTTTTTAAACTTATGGGTTTTTTGTGTTGCCCAAATTATGATTTTATGCCCTTAAACCTGTTAGAACACACACTCCCATTGGTTGGCACGTATAATAAATGTACTGGTCACCAAGTATACCAATCTCGAAGCTGGTAGTCCTTGGAAAGAGAGTTATTTGATTAAAAAAAACTATGTCCCGCTATATATTTACTCAAATGCTGGTGCGTTTCCTATGAATATTAACTTCGTTTTCTATATTACATTAGGAGTATCGCACTGTATAGATACAAAAATTTGACTGTTATGAATATGAAAAAGAAATACTTGGATACCTTTGAAATGTGGTGCTGTAGAAGACTGAGGACCATGTGGACAGACGGGATGACGAAGAGATCTTAAGAAGAGTCGGTGAGAAGAGAACCATTTTGGATGTTATTCTTTGTTGCAAAGAAACTGAATCGGACACATCCTTTGGATGCTACGATGTTATATAAGGAAAGAATGAAGTAAAAAGAAGTGTAGGAGAGAGGATTCAAATTTTAGATGACCTTAAGAAAAAAGAAAATTCTAGGAACTCAAATTTTTCTCCAAATTTACATTTTCCATAATTTTTTTAAACTTATGGGTTTTTTGTGTTGCCCAAATTATGATTTTATGCCCTTCACCTGTTAGAACACACACTCCCATTGGTTCGCACGTATAATAAATGTACTGGTCACCAAGTATACCAATCTCGAAGCTGGTAGTCCTTGGAAAGAGTTATTTGATTAAAAAAAAACTATGTCCCGCTATATATTTACTCAAATGCTGGTGCGTTTCCTATGAATTTTAACTTAGTTTTATATATTACATTAGGAGCATCGCACTGTATGGATAAAAAATTTGACTGTTATAAATATGAAAAATGAAATACTTGGATACCTTTGAAATGTGGTGCTGTAGAAGACTGAGGACCATGTGGACAGACGGGATGACGAAGATATCTTAGGAAGAGTGGGTGAGAAGAGAAACATTTTTGATGCGATTCTTTGGTGCAAAGGAACTGAATCGGACACATCCTTTGGATGCTACGATGTTATATAAGGAAAGATTGAAGTAAAAAGAAGTGTAGGAGAGAGGATTCAAATTTGAGATGACTTTAAGAAAAAAGAAAATTCTAGGAACTCAAGAAGGAGGCAGAGGACCTGGTACATTAATGGTCTAGCTACACAGACAAAAGGAATGGACCTGTCGTAAGACAGAATACCTAATGTTTATAATAAGTTAATCATTTGGAGTAGGTAAGAAAATTCACAGACTGTGGTAAAAAAACACACATGTAAAACTTAGTAAAAATAAATAAACCTATTTATTCAATAGATTTAATTTTAAAAGGTGAACTTTCAAATTTAAATTAGGTTAAATTTGAGACATGCCATTAATATAATAGAGTTAACTTCCGAGAGACGGAACTCTTTGTATAACTTTAATGCCAACAAAGAATCTTTATTAAGGCCTTTGTGCTCATACTTGACTACCATTCAACGAGGAATTTCATTAAAATAAGCAGCAGCTCAAAATTACTCTCTAAATATTGGATGAGAGACCCCTTTCCGCCGATTCATTCTTCTTGCCACTATTCTGTTACGTTTTTATATAAAAGAAGATTCCTGTTTCATTTGAAATTGTCTAGTATTAATTCACAACACTTGAAAGATTTTAGTTTTAGCACAACATATTTATTCGCTTATGCAATTATTACACCAATGGATTATGGATAAGGAAGTTAGAATGTAGAATAAATTTGACCCCATTTGCTTGGTAAGTAACTGAGAAACCATTTATGAAAACATACCTTCAGCACATTCAACCAGTATTGAACCATGATCTCCGCTAGTGGCTGGTCTATTGCAAGACTAACGCCTTACACAATGCAACCACTGAGGTGAGTTAAAGGAAAGATTATTACTAAGATTAAAATCTTCATGGCACATAAATGACCCCGCCATGGTGGTGTAGTTCGCTAACACGCTTGTCGTGTTTAGCTCGACTTCTGAAGTCGAGGATATCGAGGTTCGAATCTCGGTCGGGTGAATTGTTTTTTTTTTCTCCTAAATGTTTTATATTCTCTCTCAACGCAAATGCGGGCTCACTTCCTTTAAATTCAACGTACCAAATTCATAAACCATTAGCGTAATTAGTACTTAAAGCGTATAACCCGAACGGGTAGTAAGACGCGGTGATAAATATTATTATTATTAAAATTGCAAGTGAGCTATAACGAGTGATAGAAGGTGACACCTTTTTAGCACAATGATACCTCCTTTTAATTAACTCAGTTTTCTTAGCTGGAGCTGTTATATTTTAATTCAAGTATCTCCTCACTATTTTGTCCTCACCAAAATGAGATTGACTCAGTTAAAGACCCATTGATACACAGATAGATACTGGAAGCCCTGAGGATTGAGCCCGGGACCTCTGGATCTGTAGCCAGTACTCCGACAGATATACCATTATATTAACTAGAATATTTGTTATCTTTCAGTTATTTTTTTATCAAAAAACACGATGAAGTTTTTATAATACATGTAATCTATGTTTTGTGATTGTTATTAAGTTGTTAATTATTTCTACACCACGGTTATCCATATATTTATACTTATAAGGTGATAATTAAAATCGCTGAATCCAATATTAAACGTGCAAGAATTTTCACAGGGGGAAGGTAAAAGTTAATCTACTAAGAGATGACAGTATTCATTGTATCCGGGACGCAAACCACGAACTCTGTGTCATTTACAAACTAACACTGATGATGTCTATAGCTTAATCAACGTGTCCAAAAATACAGATATATCTTCTATCTCGTTCTACATCCAGTTAGAATACTATTAGTTTAGTTAAACTAATGGAGTATGAAATATTAGGTTTAAATAGAAAGTAATATACCTGCGTTTGTTTTGAGGGAGTGCGGGTAATTATTCAGAAAAAAAACCCACTCTCAAAACAAAGAACCATATTCATATCTTATGATATTTCAGACGTATTTGTTGACTTAGGCTACATGTTCATCGATGGTGTTTAGTTTTAATGATAGTATATGATTATTGAAAACTTATATTTCAATTGGTTGAATAGTATTGAGGTTCTATTGTTTTTTGTTGTTGTTTTTAATAACCACGTGTTACTACCTGTTCAGATTATACGTCTTTGTAATAGTTACATGGATTATGGAAAAAGGAAGGCTTTATTTAGAGGAAATTCTCACGGATTTGCCTAGAGGAGAGTAGAAAACCATTTAGGAAAACATTTCTCAGTGCACCTGACCGGGATCGAACCCTGATCTCTCCGTTTTCAGAAGTCTAGTCCAACACGAGATTTTCAAGTTAGACCACGTGGCCACCGCAGAGGGTTTTTCTGCTTTAGCTGAAGATAATTTCGCAATAGATTGTAATGCTGAAGTTGGGGATTTTTATTTTATTTTAGCACCGCGTCTTACTACCCGTTCGGGTTATCCGCACTTACGCTAATGTGTAATGATAGGGTGATAGTGAGATTAAATTGAGGACCTACAGTTTAACGTGGAATCCGAACCACGGTGGAGGCCTGGAATTCCACACAGCCACAAGCTGTGATTAATACACGTCTTGTCCGAGGTGAAGGAAGGGTTTGGCAATCAGATAAATCTATGCTGGGATCTAGGATTGAACCCGGGACCCCCAACCCAGAAGTTTTGGTTATATGTTTCAGTAATTATTAAGCTAATGGGTTAAGAATTGGGAAGGTTGAATTTATAATAATAATAATAATAATAATAATAATAATATTTAGCACCATGTCTTACTACCCGTTCGGGTTATACGCTTTAAGTACTAATTGCTCTAATGGATTAGGAATTGTGAAGGTTGAATTAGAGGAAGTGAACCAACATTTGCGTGGAGGGAGAGTAGAAAACCATTTAGGAAAAACCACCCCCAGTTCACCCGACCGAGATTTGAACCTCGATATCCCCGTCCTCAGCAGTCGAGCTCAACACGACAAGCGCGTTAGCCAACTTCACCACCGAGACGGGTTTTAATTTATAAAAAGAGAAGCCACATTTACGTGGAAGAAGATATAAAAACCATTAAGGGGAAACCACCCCATTTCACCCAACCACGATTTGAATATTGATCTACCAATCCTCGGCAGTCTGGCTCAACACGAAATTAGCAC
>CABFOW010000667.1:73641-135255 GCA_902141385.1 Timema californicum
TAATAATAATAATTAAAAAAATAAAGGTCAAAACCCAATTATCCATATAATTTTCTGTGTACGTTTTTCTATGGTTACATCTCTAAAAATGGAATACATTGTTCTAGCGTTCTCTACTTTTTACTTCGTTTACTCGTTTTTATCACGAACGTAATCCTTAGGAAGGTTCTAGGAATAATCATTTAGAAGAGATAATCAGTTGAATACAAAGTGGGTGAACACCGATCGTTATCCTGGTATGTTTGGATTCTCTGTATATTATTATGGTTGGTTAAGGACGTGTAGGGGGAAAAGGGGTGTTTCGGATGGAGGGGGGTGCACTTCCGCAGAATGTTATAAGCTTAGAACAAAAAGCTCTCTTTTACAAAAAGACCTGTATTTAGTGTCAATAAATTAAAGCGATGACATAAAGACTTTGGTCTTAACCATTACAGAGGAGCTTTTGTTTTAGCCTCTGTTTGTTTGAAACCAATCATAAACTTTCGTAACAATGGCCAAGTTAAATTGAATAAGGTGCTCTGATGTAGATATTTGTAGATTGATTTTTAAAAAAATATTGAAATATTAATTATTTTTATTTTTAAAAATCGTGGAAAACCTCGATTTAAAGTTTAGCTACTAACAGTGGAGACACGCTTCAATTTATATCTGGTTATGTTATAAGTAGGAGGCTAAGGTTCAAATCCCTACATATTATATTCAGCTTTTATTTTTACTAATTTATTTCTTCTTATTTCTTTATCTCAAATATGGAGATACTTACTTTAAGTTCTACCTTTCTCAAACCTCTTGTAGAAGGGCTAAATACTGGCATTGAGGTGATAAATTTCAGGAATTAATTAAATTACCTTTATATAGATTTTTATTTAAAATATTATTGTTTTAAATAAAGGCAGAGCATATGCTTTCTCTCTTTAATCTTAAAAAAAAAGACATATACTTAAGACTCTTTAGATTTGTGAATCAAAATATTATAGTATAAATTGTTACAGAAACATTACACTAAAGATTATAATGAAATAATATACACTATTACAGAAACATTGAGAAAAGAGGAACATATCCGTCCAACAAAGAGTTAAACATTCGGTTTCATTTTTAACGAGCCGAGTACAAGTGTTTGCTTACAACTAAGAATTTATTGTTTTATAAAAAATATATTTCTATTAAATTTTGTTTGTATTTAATATTACCAAATGGGTGACCTGGTGGTCAAGGGGTAAGGTGTCAGACTTCTATGCTGGCGGCCGGGGTTCAATCCTCACAAATTTATCTGATTACCAAACCCTTCCTTCACCTCTGACAAGACATCTTGTGAATGTGGGGAATGCCAGGCCTCCACCGCGGTTCGGATTCCACGTTAAACTGTAGGTCCTCCATTTCATCTCATAATCACCCTACCATTACACATTAGCGTAAGTGCGTATAAAACGAACGGGTAGTAAGACGCGGTGCTAATAATAATAATAATAGTACCAAATCTTTAATATTGTGGGGTATCTTGTATTACTAATAGTTGCAGAGATATTCAAATAGGAAATGTTCTCTTAAAAGTAAGGCAGGCCTTCTCTCAAAACCTTTTAATGGGAAAAAAGAATTTCCAATTAATTTGTAATACTAAATATCGACTATTTAAGAAATTTAATTTAAAAAAAAATTGTTCAAATTTTGTAGAAAACTATCATTTATCTTTTTTACCTACAGTAAACTTCTCCTGATTTTAGAGTTGAATATTTAATTCCAAATAATCGACAATGTTACATTATGAAAACACTCAATCCAAAGTTTAAGCCTAATATCTTTAAAATTGTATTTTGTTTTGGTTCACAGAAAAGGTATATATCCTCAGCCTCCAGGTTAAAATGGATGTGCTCTTAGAAAGAGGTTAAATCCTTCAACTCAGTTATTGCTAGGTGCCTTCAAGAGGCATTAAATAATAATAATATTTAGCGCCGCGTCTTACTACCCGTTCGGGCTATACGCTTTAAGTACTAATTACTCTAATGGATTAGGAATTGGTAAGGTTGAATAAGATGAAGTGATCCCGCATTTGCGTGGAGGGAGAGTGGAAAACCATTTAGGAAAAACCACCCCAGTTCACCCAACCGAGATTCGAACCTCGATCTCCCCGTCCTCAGCAGTCGAGCTTCATCACGACTAGCATGTTAGCCAACTACGCCACCGAGGCGGGTCAAGAGGCATTAAAAAATAAAGCTCATTTTAAACGTGGTTTCATTATATAAAATAAACAAATATCCATCTCTAGTCAATAGGCTTGTTTCAACAATGCTATATTCAGGTAGCGACCGAAACCCCTATTCTCTTAATCTATACTAATATTATAAAGAGGAAAGCTTTGTGTTTTTGTTTGTAATTGAAATACTAAAAAACTACTGGTCCGATTTTAAAAAATTTTCACCAATATAAAGCTGCATTATTTGTGAGTAACATAGGCTTTATCTTATTTTAAATATTTTTTTTAAATTACATTTATTCCTTATAAAAATGTCGATAGTCACTCATATTTTATGGTCGTCTCTATGATGATTCTTCAATATTTGTGTTGAAAATAATAATGCGGGAGGGTGGGCGATGGGGAAGGGTCTAGTCTCCTCATAAGAGTTTACTCAGTCTGCACATTTCGATGACCATGGTCTCTGTATGTACATTTTAAAAGTGACTCGTTAAACACATTTGGAAGTGTGTTTTATCCGCTGAACATTGATACTAGCATGCCCCAGTGTTGAGACAATCAATCTGGTTCAAGGAGTGCATTGAGATTTCCGTAAGGCTGAGGATCTGTGCTTAAGGTAGAGATATACACACATAAAAAGCAGATGTCATCAAGAAAACGACATATTTATATTCAAGTGGTAATGAGATTCCAAGAAGCATTTTTTTTTGAAAAAATAATTATTTGTGAGTTTTACAACTTTTAAATACTTGGTTATTTCATACTTCAAATATTTAAGGAGATACATTATCGAACTTGTAAATATCCACATTATTATTATTATTATTATCTTAATTGACACTCTTATGTTGTAAAACGTCCAAAGAAAATTTGTTACTTCGTGATATGATAAATTCTTTAGAAACCGGATTTATTATGACAGACAAAATTCGAGGCCATTTAGGGTCCAAACTCTCTTCTCTCTTATACTTTATTGTGATACCCTTTTTGTTTTTAATACTTTCAATAGCAAAATTTATTGCAAATTTGCCCTTGATCGTGTAAAGGTTCATATCCATTCTCGGGCTTCTTCTAATCCAACATATTTTTTTCCCAATAGCTCTTATAAGTTAAGCCCTCAAGGTCGTTATGTCCATAGCTTCGTTTCAAGATTTTTCAAATTCGAATTTTATCATAAAAGGAAAGCTAAACTCAGAGTTATTTAAAGAAATCCCATATCAATAATTTATTACTTAAAGGTTCTGCATATAATATTTAAATTTAAAATATTCCGATTTATTTTATCATATTTTTACTGCTTTTAACCACTATTTATTTGTTATCATTGATATTTGTTATTATTAAAATTAATTATTAATTACTATTTTTTTTGTAATTATGCATGATTATATAACATTATTTAACCATTTTTGTTTATTTTATTTTCTCGTGTAAATATATGTGTTTGTAAGGTACTTGTGTACTTTCAGTGCTGGCCTGTTATAGGTCTTACAACTGTTGGCCAGCACTATAATAAAGGAAATTGAAATTATTATTATTATTATTATTAGAACCACGTCTTACTACCCGTTTGGGTTATACACACCTACGCTAATGTGTAATGGTAGGGTGATTGTGAGATGAAATGGAGAACCTACTGTTTAACGTGGGATCCGAACCACGGTGAAGACCTGGCATTCCACACATTCACAAGTTGTGATTAATACACGTCTTGTCAGAGGCGAAGGAAGGGTTTGGCAATCAGATAAATCTGTGCCGGGGCAGAGGATTGAACCTTGGACCCCCAGCACAGAAGTCCTACCCCTTACCCCTGTACTGGTGGGTCACCCTTTTGGCTTGTTAAAATTAACATATAGGTAATTTTAACTGATAAACAGTGTGTACCCTTTTTTAATGCTAAGCAAATCCTGTATACAAATTTTAATCAAAATCTTGGCAGAGAGTATTAAGATGTTCAAATTTTCCTCTTTTTCACCTTTATTTGAACTACCAATTAATTTTAGGGTTGTATAATTAGTTGTCCAAATACAGTTTTGGTGTCCTTGTGAAATATCTAGATATCAAATTTATTCTGATCGCTAAAATTGTTTCTGTTTTTTTTCTCAGTAATAGATAAAAGGCATTGGAATAAAAGTACTTCTCCGGGTTTAAAGGGTCTTGAAATGTAGACATCCATCAAGATCTCGAATACGATACGTTCTTACCATCATAATTTATCTCTCCAAGAAGTTGCGAGAAAGTAAACTAGAACTAGAACACGCTGAGAGGTGGTCTGTTTTTTTTTTATCAATATGATCTTACCACTCTAGTGTAGACCCACTTGAGAAAAGCTAAACTTCCTCTCCGTGTATCTTATATTTAATCACTAACAGCCCAGGCATTGAGCGGGTTAATTTAATTAACTATTCTCCACGCTTCTATTATATCCGAATAATTACTCACTTAATGGCATTAGGAACTCGAATTTACACTGACACGTTTACAAAAGTTTGTCACTTATCTTTATTCAGAGCTAGTTATATCTCGTCCACCTCACCACACCAAATCTTTTTTTGAGATAGTCATATCCAGTCCAAATCATTACACTCTATCCCTATCTTAAGCTAGTTCTAGTAGGTATACCAGATTAAACTCAATATATTTCTTGAACTAGCTCTATCCACTATCCACTTTGACTTACTACACCCTATTCCTATTTTGAGTTAGTTATATCCATCCCACCTCTTTACATAAACCCTATCTCTATCTTGAGCTAGTTATATCCAGTCCACCTCTTTACATAAACCCTATCTCTACCTTGAGCTAGCTATATCCAGTCCACCTCTTTAAATAAACCCTATCTCTATCTTGAGTTAGTTATATCCAGTCCATCTCATTACATCCTATTCCTATTTTGAACGAGTTCTATCCAGTTCACCTTATTACACTCTATCCCTATCTTTATCTATTTCTATCCGGTATATCTCATTACACCTTATCAACTATTTCCATGTATATATTAAAATGTTTTCCTCCCATCTGCGTCAAGATATTACCAATGATCCATTCCCTCGTCGTTTGCCAGTGAAATTATTGATAGCGGCTCTAGAGATTGTTCCGTTCGCGCTGCACGTCCGGTCCATCGAAATATACGAGACTTGGTTACCTTAACAATGTCGTGTGATAAATACAGGGTATTTAACTCACTATTATGTGACCACCTTCACTTCTCAGTAGCCTCATACCCTTATGGACGAAATTCCTTCCTAAGCAGCTTGTTTTCGAACATTCTAAATTGTATTTCTACATGTTAGGTAAGATACCACGTTACACACTCATAGATAAGAATCGGCTGTTTTGTATATTCTATATTTTACATTCCTCTACTTCAGGCGAGATGTAATTATTTCTCCGAACGATTAATATCATGCATTTTCCTACTGTATTATTTCCTTATTTCCAATCTACTATCGATGGTGCTCGTTTAAATAGTCCCTGAATGTCTAGAGTCACTAAACATGTCAAATAATAATTTTGTATTAACCATTAAATTGTCGATCCCCATCTGTGTTCTTTAATTGATCCTATATTAGTCTTCTCGGCGTTCAATTCTAAGCCTATTCGATAATTAGCATTAATAGAGTAGATTTGAAGAAGAATTAAGTTATCATCCCTTCAACTACCAGACACTATTAGACTGTAACATTCTGATTATACCATTCTTTTTTAAAACACCCTAATATATATAGCTTTATTCTTTCATAACATTTTCCATAAAATTTTTCTCTATTTATATTGTTATTTAATTGTCTCTGATGATACCTATATTATTATTATTATTATTATTATTATTATTAACACCGCGTCTTACTACCCGTTCGGGTTATACGCACTTACGCTAATGTGAAATGGTAGGGTGATGAGATGAAATGGAGGACCTACAGTTTAACGTGGGATCCAAACCACGGTGGAGGCCTGGCATTCCCCACATTCATAAGATGTGTTGTCAGAGGTGAAGGAAGGGTTTGGTAATTAGATAGATCTGTGCCAGGATCGAGGATTGAACCCCGGACCCCAACACAGAAGTCAGACACCTTACGCCAAGACTGCCAGGTCACCATGAAACCTATAAAAAGCCATCACAGAAAAATATTATATGACTTGATGTATGTAAAAGTGAAAGTAAATTTAGAGCTCATCATTAATAAATTAATGCCTTTCCTTCTAAAATTAGACTGTAACATAAAGATTTGTTCTTCAGTCGCTTATTAGAAGCTTGCATCAGTTTGTTAATATCTGATAGTTTTTTTTTAGCGAATTTAATGTGCACATTAATTTAAAAAAACTAAACCTATACAAAACACATGACTTCTTAATAATTTTAGTTATAAACATCTAGTCCCTCTTCATTTGGAAAATGTAGGTCCACAATTTGACAAATGATGCGTCTTTGGACCAATCCAGGACTCGAAACATTCACACTTATCTCGGTAGGAGTACTTAACTAGTTAATATGTATTTTGATACATATCTTAAACATTAATATTTTTTTAAATATAATAAAAATAGTATGATTAGTAAACAATATACTAAGGTTTATAATTTTTTAAAATTAGATTCATTACGGTTGGCAAGCATTCAAAGGTGTCGGTCTCACACAAATGCGGACACATTTTCTATGAATTCTATCTCCGTAATAACCACACCTCTGGTGAAAATATGAACATATTTTTGACAGGTGGTAACCCTGAATACAAACATTATAGTCGTTAAACTCTGCATTTTATATTAAGAAATGTTCAAATCATAAATTTTATTTAAAAAATTTTCAATCTTAACCGACCCAGTACTCTTATGCTTATTTAATTTTAGGTATTTATGTTAAAATATTAAAATATGTAATGCTTTTTGTAATCCTATCACACTAATTATTTTTTTCGCTACGTTTCCCTAACTATTCTGTTTGAATGCAAATGAAATAATTACACTAGTGTGAAATGTATGAGAAAAAATTGAATGGAATTTATAAAGTAAGTGCACCTGCATTTGAATGTAGTGAGAGTGTAAAACCATTTAGGAAAGTCACCCTCGGTACACCCGACAGGGAATTGAAGATTAAAATCCCCACCATCTAAAATACAGATTAAGGTAAGCCATACTTGGATTAATAGTTTTTGTTTTCTTATAGAAATATCAATTAAAATAGTTTCTTTAGTATCAGATATTTATTTTAATTATTTTTAATATTTTCATATTTAAATCCATATATATATATATATGAAAACTAACCTTAAAATAGTTTTCATGGAAAAAAAAGAGTGCATATTGTTTCTGATGTTAAAACCCACATAGACAAAAGATTTATACAAACATGTTATTGGCGATATCGAGACTAAACGACTTTATATATTTTTTATCTTCATTAAAAAATTTTAAATTTTATGGCTGGATAAATAATTTTTTTAAAATATATTGGAGGAAACTTGTGAAAAATATAAATATAAAGTACTAGCCCAATCAGTTAAACTGTTTCGTCTATAGGCAGAATTATAGACTCATAGGCAGACAGCATCGGGAAAAACACAATATATATATGTATGAACAAACTAATTAGCATTTATACAACCTTATCGTCGGTATTGTGTAGAAATATTTTACTTATTTATGAAGAGTAAGGTAGATCATACATGCGAAAAGGTATTTCTCATTATTTTATTATTTGCAACCAGGTAATAACCTGTTATAAAGTCTGGCTTCCATCCGAAATACCATAAACTTTCTAGACCACCCAAACTTTAGTAACTAGATTATGGTAAAATGTTGGCTTAGAACATATGAGAAGGTAAAAAAAAAAAGGGGTAGGAAAAAATAAAAAGGAAACCTTCACACAATAATTTGCAAAAGTCGTTTAAACAATCTTAAAGTAAGGTTTGTTAACAGATTTAAGAACAGGGAGGGGTAGTCTTAGCTTCCTGTCTGTTCTTTGCACTTGCTCTTAATTTTAAGTCACGGCTCGTGAGATTTTCAAACCTTTGAAACTTTCCTACTACCCCGGCTTAACTTGCACGTAAAAGTTTTGTATTACCGGAAGGCCTCTTCTTCTCGTGGCACAACATAATATATAGACTATGGAGGGGGGAGAGGGTTGGAGGCTGAAGAGGGGAATTTATCGATACTGTGTATGAAATGTTTCTTAAAACATATCCCTTGAATGTTATTTGATATAATTACTCTTTTTTTTATTGTGATTTGAAAATTAAAATGTTTTGATATAGTTTTATTTTTTTCTCAAGCCCTTGGCGAGAGAAATATTGTGAACGATAAATAAATTCAATTTTGGAGATTTTGATAAATGTTAAAAGTTTCATGACTCTAAGAAACATAAAATGTTGTTTCCAACTGTTTGTATCTCGACCAAATGCTGAAACACTTTTAACGATCGGGACGAATTCTGTCATCAGTGGGTGACCAAAAGCCGTTGGGGCACCTAGGCCCAAATTTTTATTCGCCCCCCCCCCCTTTTTTCCCAACAAAAAAACACCCACCAATAACTAATAACTAGGTATTCACACTGGTATATTATAATAGACATGGATATGACTAGCAATTTAGTTTTTGAAGAAAGATTTTTTTTTTCTATTTGGATAGTTTTTTTTAATATTAACTGAAATAAAAATAAATTATTTGTTACTTTAAGATTTGAAGAACATGACGTTTTCCTTTGAAACCTAGTTTAGGAATGAGAAAAGATAATGGTTATTTTAAAAGATATTTTTATTCAAACTCAAACAAAAGATAATACATTCATGGTATATTATGATCATTAAATAAACCAAGATAAATCTTTTTTATGTAGGAAAAACTATTGACGTTGAAATTTGAAGTTGATTCTCTAAAAACATGTTTTAAAATTATTATAGGATATTTTTATTCAAACTCAAACAAAAGACAATACATTATTATAATCATATTAATATTATAATACCAATATATTTTTAAATTTGATCATTTGTTGCGATAAAAAAAAATTAACAATTAAATTACAAACCAGCTTTTATGGATGAGAATTCCTTAATAATGTCATCGAAATAGATATCACGCAGCATTTCAGAATTTGCTTAAAAACTGGTAAAGCTAGACAATCTTGAATCTTCAGCTGACTTAAGTGTCATGACGGAAATATGCGCGCGCAACGCCCGCCAAGTGTTGTAGTCTAGTCTTGACTGTTCTTGCGGATGGACTCACAAACTTGATTATTTAATTACTATTAATACATTTTGACCCTCATACATACTTAGTTTATCGTGTAATTTTTGTTACTCACAAAAAAATTCGTATATATTATCAATAAAATAAATTATACAGCTAAAAATTTTAATAACTTAGACCTAAATATAATTATAATACTTTTTTTAAATATATTCCTTGGGCCTACGGCACTTAAGATCCTATGGTACCTTAGGCCCGGGCCTAATGGGTAATTCACCACTTACTGTAATCTTAGGATTTTAAAGGCTTCCTTCAAATACTTTTTTTGAAACTAGATATCTAACCCTAGACTTAAGGTAGTTTATTTAAATGCGAATAGAGTAAAATTTGACTTTCTCAAAACTCGCTCCGACTAATTTGATTAAATTTGATATTCATACTAGGTTTAAAATTATAAACAAAAAGGCTGTTTTAATTTTCCTATGTAAATGATTTTGAACATATTTATATAAGTAGAAATTTTAAATTTTTTCAATCATATCTCCGCAACAATTGTTGATATTAAATAGCTTGTAAAGTAACGATGTATTTCCATTATATTTTTTTAATTGTTTGAGATATATATATATATATGTGTGTGTAAACCAATTTTTTCCTAATCCAAACAAAAATGTACAATTATATTTTGAAGCACTTTATAATGGAAATTTCTTTAGTGAACAAGATATTATTTTTTTTTAAATTTTTCCTTATTATTTTAGACTATGTTATTGCATTTCAGTGCTTTGGTAGTTAAAAAACTTAGCTTAAATCTAAATATGATGTATCTGCCTTAAATTATCAGCCTAGATTATTATCCACACCCTAAGGGTGGCAAGCAAAGAAGCCCACTAACTTACAAGGTGAGCTGGGGGTAATTTTAACAACTTGTTTACCGACTAATTATCTCTCTTATCCTAAGGTAGTAGAAAGTTCATGACCACAATAATTTAAGCTCGCACTCAACTTTACCGGAAACACTTCCATCCAATACTAACAATCACACCTGAACTATTTCAAATATGTTTTAATAACATTATTAATATAATTGATGGCATGTCTAACAAGGGTGATTTATATTCAGGTTTTACAACTAAAATCTTGTGTAAGCAATTTTTATAACCCAAACGTGCAGCATTAAATTCACCCCTTCCCCAATTTGAGGGCAATGAATGTCATTGAAATATTTGGAGATACATAAGAAGAAACTCTTGGTTATGCTAATTTCTAAATTTTTCTGTTTTTTCCAAGTACTGTTAGACAAAACAGGTGGATATTTAGGAGGAACATAAACTATATAGAATTTTAATATAATTTAAAATATTTGTTTCTACAAGTTTTTATATAATTTCTTACACATACACCAAAAATTTTCATCAAATTGCTATAATAAAAAACGGTTTTTCATTATTATTTAGAATATGTTGATTTTCCTCTCTTCAACCAATTAAAGTATATTAATTAAATATACATTTTGCTGCAGTTCGTAAGTGATTACAAGTTAAAAACATCAAACGGATATGATTTGATTTACACCAGATATAGTCCTATATTTTTATATAAATATTTACATTGCATCACAGTGAAATTCAAACAAATCTAATGAATAATGTACACACATTTATCTAATTATGTAAATAACTGTTTCAAATATTCAAATATATTTCAAAAATTTAAGATCACCAATTATAATAATTATATAGTATGAGAGTAAAATTTTATCGTTGACAATCATTTGACTATAAATTATACCTAACTTATTTTTAAAATAATCAATATTACTTACTTTATTGCACTATGAATTCAAAAGTTCATTGCTTCACTTAAAAATACGCCACTCATCCATATCTTGAGCTAGTTCTATCAGTCCACCTAATTACATTCCTATCAAGTACTAATTCTATCCAGTCCAACTAAATACACCATATCGATCTTTAGCTAGTTATATTCTGTCCATATCATTGTACCCTATCCATATCTCTAGCTAATTATATAATATCCACCTCACCACAACTTATCCATATCTTTGACTAGTTCTATCCTGTCCACCTCAATACAACCTATCCTTACATTGAGCTAGTTTTTTCCAGTCCTCCTTTTTGCACCCTATCCAATATTTAGTTCTATCAAGTCCAACTCAATAAAAAATATTCCTATTTTAAGCTAGTTCTAACCAGTCCCCTTCAATGCACCCTATCCATATCTTTAGCTAATTCTATCCTGCGCACCTTAGTACAACCTATTCTTATTTTAAACTAGTTATATCCAGTTCACCTCATTAAACCCTATATCAAGCTAGTTATACCATGTTCATCTCATTACACCCTATCCTTATCTTGAGCCATTTCTATCCAGTTCAATTCATTGCACCATATTTATTTCAGGTCCATTATAATTATAGCTTCCCTACTGGGTCTTAAATCTTCCCAACGGGGTCCTCCCTATGGGTTTGCTAGTGAATTTTCGGAATGTTGTTCTAGATTCTTCCATTCACTCTGTATGTCCTGCCCAAAGTAGTCTACGAGACTTGATTATTCTAATAATGTCTTGTGATAAGTACATATTATGTAACTAATCATTATGTAATCTTCACCACTCATAAGTAGCATCATCCCTCTTTTGGACCAGATATATTACTAAGTACCTTTATATCGTACACACTTATTTTCTTTTTGTACCCGCCTCGGTGGCGTGGTTGGCTAACGTGCTTGTCCTGTTGAAGCTCGACTGCTGAGTACGGGGAGATCGAGGTTCGAATCTCGGTCGGGTGAACTGTTTTTTTTTCTCCCCTAAATGGTTTTCCACTCTCCCTACACGCAAATGCGGGTTCACTTCCTATAATTCGACCTTAGCAATTCCTAATAAATTAGCGTAATTAGTACTTAAAGCGTATAACCCGAACGGGTAGTAAGACGCGGTAATAAATATTATTATTTCTTTTCGTGATGTAATTTAATTTCACACTCACAGAGAAGAAACAGTAAGATTATTATTTTGTGAGTTTAACATTACTTGAAATCAGGGAAATAATATAGAAAATAAAACTTCAAAATGTTTACTGATTAGAGTATAATATTTTTTATAAAATCCTGGATAATTGTGTGGCAGATATGGACTTTATGGAGAAGGATAGGGAATATCAATTAAGAGCAGTTTTTTTTTTGTAGTTCTGGTACGAACACTTTGTTTGGTCTTAATAAATACATTATTTCTCCAGTAGAAATGTATAATTTAATTTTCTTCACTATGTTTGTTTAATATCTGTCATTAGCATAATGAAATTTGATGCTAAAATGTTTATATAAAGAGAGAATATGATTAAAATACACGATACCCAGGATCTATATTCAAGAACAGCTGTTGATATCACAATGTGAAAAAAAAAAATCTACTTGAAAATGGTTTTAATTTTCTGGAACAAAATGTTTTATAAGAAAAAAGTACATATATTGTATTTTTACTCTAGTTCTTTACATTCCCCCAACTTAAGACTCTTTACCAAATAGGCTTACGAATCTTAAAAAAAGTCCATGCCATAAGATATGTTACACGAAATAGCCAGTTTCTGCCGATATATTCCAATTTTCTTACTAAGAATAATCTGAAAGATTTTTTTTAAATCCAGAATCTCTCTATTATCGTAGGATTCTAATAGGAGCAGAGGCATTAAAGAAAGATCTACGTAAGAAAATAGAGCTATAGAATAACCTGGAAGATTGTGACCTATGTTGCAAGTAGAGTATCACAAATATTCTTAGGAAATACTATAATTTCTTAGTAGTTTTTAATAGAATATTTTTATATTTTGTGACCCGCCTCGGTGGCGTAGTTGGCTAACGCGCTTGTCGTGTTGAGCTAGACCACTGAGGAAGGGGAGATCAAGGTTTTAATCTCGGTCGGGTGAACTGGGGGTGGTTTTCCCTAAAATTGGTTTTCCACTCTCCTTCCACAAAAATGCGGGTTCACTTACTCTAATTCACCCTTCCCAATTCCTAATCCATTAGCGTAATTAGTACTTTAAGCGTATAACCCGAACGGGTAGTAAGACGCGGTGCTAAATATTATTATTCAATAGAATATTTTTATATTTTGTAAAATTATTTAAAAAATTTAATAGGATTTGTCGTTAATAAGAAATAAAAATAATTATTGCGATAAATGTTTCAGACGTATAGGCAGCAACCTTTCAAAGACCCCTTTAGCTAAGTACTTAGAATCCACAAAACTGATAAAAAATATATTATAATCCACCTATTCATCTCAACAACGTTTATTAATTCCTATATTTACTACAGTTCAGGATAAATATGTTTTTCTCTCAAATGTATACATTAATTAAATAGAGACTAGTTTATGTAATTAAAAATATACACTATAATTTATTAGTATCTTTTAGTTTTAGTCCTGGTCAGTTAAGTGAAATCGTTGATTTTTTTACAAAACCCTTTCTCTGTTCAACATTTATTCATAGGTGAATGCATCTCTTCTCAGTTCACAGGCAATCTTCTTGTAGATCCCTTCGATAACTTTCCAGGGTGACCTGGTGGACTAGGGGTAAGGTGTCAGACTTCTNAGGTGTCAGACTTCTATGCTGGCGACCGGGGTTCAATCCCCGGTCCCGGCAGAGATTTATCTGATTACCAAACCCTACCTTCACCTCTGACAAGACATCTTGTGAATGTGAGGAATACCAGGCCTCCGCCGTGGTTCGGATTCCACGTTAAACTGTAGGTCCTTCATTTCATCTCACAATCACTCTACCATTACATATTAGCGTAAGTGCGTACAATCCGAACGGGTAGTAAGACGCGGTGCTAATAATAATAATAATCATCATCATCTTTCTCTCTATCCCTCACCAATTCTCATGATCCATGACATGCATATTCATGGAGAATGGTGGATACTAGCTTCCCCTATTAACCCGTTTCAAACCCTCCCTTTCCCATGCTCCATCTGTCATACAGGTCTACTTGGCCAGGCTGCGGTGTCCTCTTCGTTAGTGGGCTAGCTGGAGCTATATGGTGGTTGTCCAGCGTTAGTCACAGATGGCCTTACACTGTTGCAGTGAGCTTGATTTACGGTATACCACATTTATTTTATTTTTATTTATTTTAGCTGGGAAAGTGATATCCTCAATAACATGATCTATAAAATTAGAGTCATAGATTGCTTGTGTTCAAGTAAATTATTATTATTATTATTATTATTATTATTATTTCAATGCAAAATTTTAGTTAGATCGGTGTGTATATCAAAATATATGTATACAAATAATTTATGTAAAAATATGTATTGCATGTTAATATAACCACATTTATACACATACATAAATAAATGTAACGGAATTTCGCACGACTTTCTCGCTCTATAGTTTTAAAATGGAAATATTCACTCAAAATTCGTAATATATGTGAAACGAAATAATATACAATAGCAAATCTAATCATAAAATACAGAAATCATGTCCTCAATTATATGTTTGGACCAATAAATAAAGATAAATTTTGGGTCCACAAGGGTACACCCTTCGTATTAAATTTTCAACTTCTAGTTAAAATTTTCTACAATTTATTAGGTGTTGCAAATTTTCATGCCATCTCATTGTTATTAAATTCCTCATTTATAAATTTTGACCAATAAAAAATGTAAATATAGACTATTGAGTCAAAAATGGAATAGATCATTGTTGTACCAACATTTCTCCTAAGAGGTTTAAGGAAAAACAACATACATTTATAGATTTGTTTATATTTAATTACCCTATGGCATTGGACAATTATGGCTTTAAAAATTAAGTAGTATCTCTTTACAACTAAAGCTCACAAAATTGTATTGATATCTTGCCAATACCTCAGAAACTGTTGGATTTATAAAAATATATTTCATAACACTTTAATTTATTTAATGCCAGGCCTTCACCGTGGTTCGGACTCCACGTTAAACTGTAGGTCCTCCATTTCATCTCACAATTATCCTACCATTACACATTAGCGTTAGTGCGTGCAACCCGAACGGGTAGTAGGACGCGGTGCTAATAATAATAATAATAATAATAATAATAATAATAATTTATTTTTAATAGTACTACAATTTTAAAATGACAAGTTACTTACTATCTCAAATAGTTGCGGAGATACGGAAGTTTCTGCTTCTGTAAAGTACCCTAAAATTCATTTTCATGGTAAAATGAAAATAGACAATTTATTTATAAACTTATGTTACACCTAGATAGGTGTTTTAATCATCGTTAGTAGATTTTGAGACAATCGATTTTTTCTCTCCTCGCTCTTTCTTAAACTACTCTTAATTTTAAGTTTAAACAGACACACAGACATACGTAATTGCAAAGACCACTTTTTAGGATTCAGGGGGTCTTGAGACGTCGACATCCAACAACATTTCACGATATGTTTTGTTTTACGGTGGCAATACTTTTACCTTTTGTGTTCGAAATTTTAAAAAAAAGTATATATATATATGATTCAAAGGAAGTCTAGTTTTACGCATTAGAAGCTTATAATAAACTAAAAGTTTCAGCATAGAACGTTCAATAAAATCATTTGTGCTGATGGGAACACAGTTTATGTGTCTAAGCTCTATTAGTCTAATTTTCCCTTGACGAGTATGCTTGGATTTGAATCTCGGCAGTGTATACCGTGTTTGGTTTTCCTAAAGTTTTCTCCACTCTCCCTCTACGCAAATGAAGGCTTTGTTTTTCTACAATATTTTTTTTGCATTGCTCATGCCATTAGTATTGCTTTTTAATTGAGAAAGTGTGAAAAAATCAAATAAACGATAAAGTCTTAGATCTTAATTTAACTTTAAAATAACAAAATATAGGCTTTAATCTCCTTAATTTAAAAATAATTTATCTTTACGGTAATAGAACTTTTGAATCTTAAATATAAATATAAATGTCATACTAACGTATATAAACCTTAGCAAAGTTTATCATTGAAATAATGATCACCTTAATAATTTATCTCTAAGAATAGTATAATTATTTTTCCACTCGGTTCGGTGGCCGCGTGATAGAATAAACTGCCGGTGATTAGAGCCTTAGGTTTGAATCTTTTTCGGAAGTTCTAAGGGTGTTTTTCCTAAATGGTTTTACACTCTTTATTCAAGCAAATGCGGGTACATTGCATATAAATAGCCTTCCTTATCCCTAAAACTCCTTTCGTGGTTTAGTATATATACGTATAACTCGAGTAAGTAGTAAGACACGGTGCTAAAAAAAAGATTTTATCAGAGCGCCATTTTTTCTAAGTTCAAATACATAAGTGTCAGGTGTATAATATTCCAAATTATTATGACGTTTATCTAGATAAAAATTAATGGGTTATGATGGGCGTGAATCTAGTTTGGCTACTAAATTAAGAAACAAATGATTTTAGAAAATCGAAAACTTAATAAGAGTTAACATTTTGACAATGACGTCTAAGAATGTGATTTACTCTACATGGCTATAATACCTGATACTTTACCTAAAAGGTCGCAGTTAGCTTCCTATCAAGTTGACTTTTGTCGGTTTATTCTTACTTCACTTGGTTACATTCCATAATCTTCTCCACTAAAGTAACTTAATATATAGATCATTAAGCCATTTAGTAAACATTATTTACTAAATGACTTAATTAGCTCTAAAGCTCATTTCCGCATATTCAGAAAAAGGCCACGTATCTCTGTCTTAAGCTAGCTCTGATCTAGGACAACACATTACACCATATCCTTATCTTAAAATAGCTCCAATCCAGTCCACCTCACTACACCCTATCCCTTTCATGAACTAGCTCGATCCAGTCCACCTCACAATAGCCTTTCCCTATTTTAAGCTAGTTCTATCAAGTCCGCCACAATACATCATAAGTATACGTACCTTGAGCTAGTCACATCTGGTCCCCCTCACTACACCTCATCACTATATTGAGCTAGCTATATCCAGTCCACCTCATTACACTCTATTATTATCTTAAGTTAGTTCTAATCCAATTCTCCTCATTACACCCTATCCCTATCTTGAGATAGATCTATCTAGTCCCCCTCATTACGCCCTGTCTCTATCTTGAGCTATCTCTAATCCAGTTCTACTTCCCACCTTTAGCTAGTTAAATCCAGTCCTTCCCATCGCTAAATAGCAATATAAATATTCTTATACTTTTATAATTAATTATATCTAACAAAAATAGTTTCTTCTAAAACAACCTTAATATGTTTTGTAAGTTTAAAAATGTTTACTCACTAATATTTGTATTAACATAATGTTCTAATGTTTTAGTATTTAAAAAAAATCAAATTCTTGTATTCTTTTAATTGACAAATATTAAAAAGCTACTTAACAAACAATAAGATTGAGAGTTCGAAAGCGCATAGTCCTATAAAGATGGTTAGCCTTTAGGTGATTTTTGAAATTAGATTTTGACTAGTATTCAGTGATAAAATATTTGCGATTGTGTAGTACCATTTATTTTACCTATGCCTGGCCTATTCTACCAATAAAGTATGAGGTTGATAACCTATTAGAATATTAAGAACGTTGTTTAACAATACATTTCACGTTTTAATATAGGTGAATAGTAAGTGAATTAATTATTACTCTACCTTTCTAGAGATATCCAAGCTCTTTATATTTTATTTGGACTCTCTGTATGGGTATACTTTTTTTTATGTGAAAGAAACCTCTCTTCTACCTGATTTACTTTCTCTCTCTTTCTTTATCGTCATCTCTCTTATCTGATATCCTTTCTCTCGCCTGCAAAAAACCCGTTAAAGCTGAGAATATATTACCACTTCGTGTAATATGGATGTACAAATTACCGTTCCCTTTTTCATAAAAAAAGGGTAAGGGTGAAGAATTCACCTTTTTTTTTTTAGATATGGAAATGTAATGAAGATGTATAATATAGTACATCATTCCCTCGAAACTTTTTTTTAATTCCTTCTCATTTCACTTCTGTTATCTATCTATTTAAAGATAACCTTTTTTTATTTAAAAAAAGTTTTTAGTAATTACAATTTTAACATCACATTTTTAACTTTAGTACTTAAAGTTTTTTGTCATGATGGTTTTTCTTAATCGTCTTATTTCTTGAAATAAAGAAGTAATACCAGTTCGAATTAAGACATAAACTATCTGCAATATGTCCAAGCAAGGATAAAAGCTATTTCCTCTTTACTATAGCCTGTAGCACTCAAAAAATGTCAGGTCTAATAATCAGTAGATTTTAACAATTCTAGAACACAAATTGATAGTATTTAGCTGCAGAGTGAAAAGTATCCCAAAATGGTAATATAATGGATGAGAAAAATTATCCTTAAATATATATTTAAAAAACTCTATGTTTTTAAATATAAAGAACTAGGTTAAAAAATTTATATATTTATGATTTCGAAAAATAAGGGAAAAAAATCACACCTAGCCATTGGAATAAAATTCGCACCAATCCTGTACCACTGAGCTAACCAGATCTCATCACATGCTCTATCATTAATTGCTCTTTGTTTAAGGCAGTGTGTGTGTGAGTAATAATAAGCCTATCTGGTTCGGTGGTCACTTGGTCTAATGCGCTACTCTCGCTATGGACTAGATTACAGAAGATTGTGATATTGGGGTTCAATCCCGGGATGGTGCCCTGAGGTTGGTCTTTCCAGATTGGTTTTTACACTCATCCCAAGCAAATGTGAATGCACTTACTCTTAACTAAACCTTCCTAATCCCTAAAATCTTAGTGTAACCAGTACGTAGGGGCATAACTAGAACGGATAGCAGGAAGTGGTGCTGAAATAAATCAAATATATAATAAACGTTTGAAAATATATATCCTACATATTGATTTATCAATGTTCATAGATACCGTATTACTTGGAAGTTGTTTTACACTTCTAAATTTACAATTACATTTGATATATGAAAGCGAATAAAGTGGAGAAAGTATGCGCTTCTACGATTATTTTATATTACTAGCGCCGGGGTTCAATCCTCGGTCCCGGCAAAGATTTATCTGATTACCAAACCCTTCCTTCACCTCTGACAATACATCTTGTGAAACCGTGGTTCGGATTCCACGTTAAACTGTAGGTCCTCCATTCCATCTCACAATCACACTACCATTACACATTAGCGTAAGTGTATATAGCCCGAACGGGTAGTAAGACGTGGTGCTAATAATAAAATATTACTAGCGAAGTTTGGGAGGTCGAAATGATCTTGAGTAAGGATGCAGCTGCTAAGCATACCATATTTGTACAATTTAAAATACACACCAGTCATTGGGAATCTAACCTAGGACTGAGTCGCTGGTGGATGTGGATAGCTGAATAGGTAAAAAATGATCTACACACGATCATAACAGAATCTTGCCTTAAAACTAGGAGTGGAGAATGAACCTGAGAATGGGATGAATGGACCTTGAATAGTTAAGTGGGTAGAGCCCTAAATCATGCTACGAGCATTAAATACGATGTGGCTTTCTCCGTATTAAAGATATTTTTGATATCCCAAGTTTAGCTGGTCATGTACAGTTTATTAATAGTAAAATTGCATGCTTTTTTTTCTTTTAAATTATAGTTATTTTTATAAAGGTCTCAAAAAATATTTAAAAAATATGTTTTAATTTGTTAATATTATTACTAAATCTACTCAGAAAAAAAAGGTTAAATAAGTATAACTTGTTTAAGTGTATCTTACTTATTAAATAGGTTAAACATATCTTATAGCAACTGATATTTTTAAATCCATTATAATTTATCACAAACATATATTATTTAAAGACAAACCATGCATAGGGGGAAATAGATGGAGTCATATTTAATTTCAATTTGAGTTGGTGTTTTTATTTGTTAGAACATCATGAGAACTTTCCAAAACACTTAGATTATAGTTATAAAATATCTGTCATTTTTAAAATAATTTAATAAAAGTTTTCTGCCTAATATTATTGGGTGTAATATCTAATAGTGTCTGTCTTGTAAAATGTGAGTTAAAATTACCTTACCCCTATATTCACTGTACCGTTCATATACCAACGTCATTAATCATCGATCTGTCACCCTGCACTTGTATGCCGTTGATTGGGATTTAGGAGATAACATCTATTCGGGATGCATTGGGATGCATGAGGTTCTATAAGGCACAAAAGGATACGTGTCCTAATAAGAGCAGGCCCAAACACAACTACAGCTCCCAGCTCGCGCGAGGTATTATGGGAGTAAAAGGGAAAAGAAAATACCTACGATATGTCAGAAATGTGTGCGGTGCATTCGTAATTGAATGATTATTCGACATTTTTCGCGGTTACGATGTTGGACAAAGCGACAAAGTTTCTTGTTAATAACCATATTATGTCCCTATTAAGACAGAATAAAGATTTACCTATAGTGTTTATCTGTGGAGCCATTATAAAATTGTCAAAAAAACGGCCTTTTCAATGCAGTATTTATCAAAATATCATTTGAATCAAATAGCCAAAGCTATTATTTATGCTTTTTAGTGAAGATTACTTCATCTAGATAACATATTCTGAAAATTGAAAATTGACACCTAAACACGGGCATCAAACCCGGGACCTTTGGCTTAGTACGCCAATTCTCTTACCACTGAGCAATCCCGAATTTTCCAATTTTCAGAATACAGAATTTAATATCTATATGGAGTAATCCTCACTAAAAAGCATAAATAATAGCTCTGGCTATTTTACTCTAAAATATGCAATCCTGTTAAATTATAATAATTGTACAAATGGCTGCAATAAGCCAACTACCGAGTAGAAGGTGGCTGCGTTATCTGATAGCTCGTGATCTTTATTTTAAAAAAAATCACACATTTGTAGCCGACGCTTTCCACACGCCCATAATAGATTCTGCCTTAAAATATGAGTTAAGAATGACCCTGGTCACGGGATGAATCCTGGATAGCTCAGTAACAAGAGCTTTGGCGTACCTTCTATGTTTTATTCTCTATATTCATTCATTTGTACAATTTTATATTATCAAAGGCCCTCGTAAATCATATAGAAGTGACAGGACTCCCCCCCNATTCCCCGTCAATAACTCTATGGCTAACTTACTATCAGCCCGTCAGGGCGCCACATGTTTTTTTATTTATTTGTAACTATAATGTCCAATAGCGATCAGTGATCAAGAGACCCTCTGGGGCTAGTGTTCGTTATTTGTATTCTTTATGTTCAATGCTTTACATGTAAATGTGTTCATTGTTTGAACCAATTAAATCCAAACAAACATGCATCGCGTACTAATCCAAAGGTCCCAGGTTTGATTCCCGTGTCCAGGTGTCACTTTTCAATTTTCAGAAAATATCATTTAATATTTAAACAATGTTAAGTATTAGGAGCTTATATTAACTCTTTTATTCCTTTATTGTTTTTTCAGAAATGATCCACGTGAAATAGTGTTCGTGTAAACTTATGATTTCTAGCCGCATGTGAAACAGAGTTGATGGATATGTTATGCACGTTCGTAGTTAATTGCTATTTAATTGAAAGAACAACAAGAGTTGTTGGGGTTGTCATTAAAATTATATGCATGGCAAGAAGTGCGGAGGGGTTGTTCAAAATGGTGACTTGCTTAGAAAACTCTTGTCGAAGTTCGTGAAATGACATACTTTTTGTGAGTAAAGACTCATTTTATTGAAGTGTTGGGCAGTGGAGTGATGGCAAGGCTACACGTTGCAAAATGATTCCATATCTTTGAATCTGTCGGGGGAAAGTTGATGGGCAACATTTCGGGTGGAAGGATTCTGACCAATCTCCTCAACAACTAAGCTCAACTTTGCAAATGTTAAACCCAAAAATGGCAAAAGGTGATGGGCAACATTTCGGGTTGAAGGATGCTGACCAATCTCCTCAACAACTAAGCTCAACGTCACAAATGTTAAACTCGAAAATGGAAGAAAATTTTGTAGTGTATTGGGAGTTACTCTAGATTATCTTACGATGTAACCTAACACTTAATATTGTAGAATTGTGGTAATATCATCTGGATGCTGATCTGTAAGTCCCGGGTTAGATTCCTGGCTTGTACCATGGTATTATTTTCTGGAAAGATGATTAATTCTCATGGTCACCAGGGTTTGGCTAATTAGGCTTAACTTAGTTTAAGATTATAAAGAACTTCCCCATTTCATTTTCTTTACAATCATCTTCTCACCTAATCGGAAAATGGAAAAATCTTCAATGGAAAGGATTTACAATTAGTTTTATTCGGACGTCCTCTAGGGAGCGATAATTTAGTAATGATTTTTTTTTTCTTCTGAAAAATGAGTTACATATCTATGTATCCTGGACACGCCGTTTTAATAACTATCCTATGATTGGTGCAACATATCCTTTTGGATGAACTGCAATATTCAAAAGTATTGTTCAAGATTTGGGTACACACCCGTTGGAAAAAAAAAACACAAAGAAAAAAGAATGGTGTATACCTAAGTTTCCTGCAGAACTTTGCATTGATACGACACATCTTTCCAAATACAATCGCGACGGGTGATGAAACATAACTCATTAACTTCACCCTAAGAAGAAGTAAGCGCCCAACTATGAAAAAGAGAAACGACCATCCAACAAGGCGCAAATCGACAAGAGACCAGCTTATTAAGCAAATAACCATTTTGAACTTATCCTCCACACACATTGCCCTCCACACACATTGCCCTCCACACACATTGCCCTCCACACACATTGCCCTCCACACACATTGCCCTCCACACACATTGCCCTCCACACACATTGCCCTCCACACACATTGCCACGCATATCTTGTTAATGGCACAACCTAGATAATAAAAGCCTTCCAGAAAATTGGCTGGAAACAAATGAACTTTCAATCACATCGCAATTTTAATTAATAGAAATTGAAACCTTTTTTCTTGATCGACCAGTTTAAAATTAATTTTAAGTCAATCTTAACACACATTATTCTCATTTTAAAGTGTCTCTTGAGGACTATGGCCAAATGACACAGGTGAATAATGAAAGTTGGGGTTAAGGTAAGACAATGGTAGGGATAAGGGATCTCAACTTAATACGATAAAATAAACACTAAATATGTATGTATATAAGCAAATACCATACTGATACATTATAAAAATGAATTTTATTGAATTGTGTTGTCTTAAAAAGCACTTTCAATATAATAAATATATGTAGAGGCTTTTATTTTCTAGGGTTAATATTTATTTATAATACAAGATAATTTTAACTATGCCTTTTTCTAGTTTTATAATACCCTAATCAGTAAAGTAAAGAGTAATTGATAAAATTTATTAAACAGTTAAATTTTAAAACCATTTCAAAAAGAAACTTCAAAGAACTTTATATTTGTACCAACATTAAAGGTGCCCTTCCATGAGACTTGGAAGTAATATTTGGTTCTCCTTTATCGAATGTTACGGCATTGGAATACAGATGGAGGGAGTTAGCTCCGAGAATTGGTTTGTGGAAATTGAAAATATATATATATATAGACGGGGGATCCCTCTATGCGGTATTTCAGTGGGGAAGGAGCTAAGAAGCTTCGTAAGAAAGCTCGGTAAAGGGGTCGGTTGTGGACTCAAGAGGAGTTTTTTTTAGGAAAAAGTCATGATTTGGAAGGGGAAAGTTTTTGATAAAGACCAGGTTATTCTATCGATGAGGCTTTTTAGTCTACTTGTGCTACGAATGAGAACTTTATTTGATAGGAGGAGAAAGAATGAAGGAGAATAGAATAAAAAAAATCAATAGAACGTCCATAAAGGAAAAATTGAAATTAGTTCAAACGTTTGAAGATCAGAAACTGTAAGATTGATGGTTAAATATAAATTCCTGTATGGGTTAATTAACTCTTAGCCTGGCTTGTGGAATGATTGGTCAGTACTAATGTACCAATGCTCTCGGGACGCCCGAATGTACTGATCATGCATCCTTTCCATGAAGGCTCTTTCCATGAAGACTATTTCCATGAAGGCTCTTTCCATGTTCCTATGAAAGGAGGTGATCATGAAAATGAGGGTGTGGAAAAAATATATTAACTCTTGAGCTTAACGTAAACGTAGCTAACCCAAGACTTGTGACATTTGAGATAACTCCTATTTCAGGAAAATTACTCATGTTACCAGCCAGGACTCAAACCCATACCTATAAGCTCGTAGTCTGGTGCAATGACCCACTATACAACGAGCCCAATTAAATTTTATAGTTAATAAGAAAAATTTACTTTATTGCCAGCTCGGAATAACTGAAAATAAAGTAGATACGAGATTTTTAATAAGACTTCTTGACCCGCGTCGGTGGCGTAGTTGGCTAACGCGATAGTCGTGTTGAGCTCTACTTCTGAGGACGGGGAGATCGAGGTTCAAATCTAGGTCGGGTGAACTGGGGGTGGTTTTTCATAAACGGATCTCCACTCTCCCTCCACGCAAATGCGGGTTAACTTCCTCTAATTCAACCTTCCCAATTCCTAATCCATTATAGTAATTAGTACTTAAAGCGTATAACCCGAACGGGTAGTAAGACGCGGTGCTAAATATAATAATAGTAATAATACTTCTTGACTATGTCTTAGTTAATGTCGATCTCGGTGGTTATTTTAGAGACAGGTTTTACTACCCGTTAAGTGTGTAAACTTTTGTATTAACTGAGCTAATAGTTTAGGAAATCAGAAGGTTTAACTAAGAGGAAGTTAACGCGCATTTGCATGTAAGAATAATGTAAAACCATTTAGGAAATACCCCCCTTAGTGCATCTGACCAGGATCCACCCCTTAATCTCCCAGTCCTCATCAGTCTCGTCCAAAATTAAAATAGTGCCTTAGACCACGTGGCTACAGAAGCGTGTGACATTAAGTGATCTTGTTGTAAAAGTGCATACCTCGGAATACGATCGATGTTCATGGGTTCAAACCTAACTGTGGTTGACAAGATATTTCTTGAGCGATAAAAAAAATCCGTATCACAACTTTTTTTTCCGAGGGGAATAAAAGCCGACATTCTCATTGTTGTATGTAAATGAACCTTTGGAATAAATGGGAGAATACATTCTCCGATGAATTGGTAGAACCTTTCACTCTTGCTCATAGAAATTGTCTAGTGTTGACAAAACCAGCAGGTTCAGAAACTTCACGTTAAATATCTTAAATAAATAAAATAAAAATATTTCTTAATCCATTATACATTGCAGTGGCGGCAACTAGTACTAAATTTCAAACTCATCTGGATTGACAGATATTGGGAAGTTAAGGTTAAAATCCCCGCTTGTTGTATAAAAGATCGTATGTGACCTGGTGTTCTAGTGGTAAGGTGTCAGATTTAGGTGCTGGGCGTCCAGGGTTCAATCCTCTATATTGGCACAGATTTATCCGATGTCCAAACCCTTCTTTCACCTCTGAAAAGACGTTTATTAATCACAACTTGTGAATGTGGGGAATTCCAGGCCTCCACCGTGGTTCGGATACCACGTTAAACTGTAGGTCCTCCATTCTCTCTCACAATCTCCCTACCACATTATCGTAGGAGAGTATAACCCGAACGGATAGTAAGACGGAGTGCTAATAATAATAATAATAGTATAAAAGATGTTATTAACTTAGTAGATTTAGGCTTATCTCCCCACCCCTCTACACAATTCGTCCTCCACGAAAATAAAAATAAAAATCTTTATATTAAGTATTACTTACGTCATAACTATCACCCAATAATATAAACTGATCATCTTATTCTGTGATAAATGATCTAAGAAAACTTTCTTGCCTTTCAAAATCATAGTGGATATAGTGGATTTTAGCCACATTTCAAAATTTTGAGTTCATTTTGTGAGAATTAAACGCTCAAAATTGTTGGGTCTGAGATTTCATCAAAAAAAATTGGATATTTAAATCTGTGTAAGCTAAATGTAGTTTTGTGGATAGTTTAGATAGATAGTAAGAATGTTATTATATTTATTTGAGATATGTAAATGGTACCTTATAAACTGTCTTATTATATCAGCACACAAATTATTCACTAACATAAATATATAACGCACACAGCATCCAATCTCCGGCTGTTCTTAAAGAAGAAACCCATATCTCCTCAATAATAGAGGAAGTGCGCGTAATAAGGAATGGCATTTACTTTTTCAATAATATCAAAGTGTATTCTCACATTTTGTCATTGAGTTCCATATTAAACTTAAAATTAATATGTGTTTAACTAGTTTTAATGTTTAAAGCAAAATTTATTACGTTTGATGTCCTGTAGGAGGATTTAAAAGAGATGTGGAACAAACTAAGCAATATATAATATTGAGGGCAATATGTAATACCACACATTTTATATAAAAATTAATTATATTTACTAAACCTAACAGATGTTTCATAAGAGAGTCTAAGAAAACATGCAAATATGTGTAAAACAATTAAATAGTAATAGTAAAGAATCACACATAATGTATAAAATCATACATTGATATGCATTATAATAAAAATAACTAGTTAATAAACAATTAATATAATATAAATCACTTGCCAAATACTTTAAAAATGTTCAGGTAGACCCCTAAAATGGAATAGTAGTATTCCTTATTGCCAGACTCGCCAGTTTGGAAAACAATATTTTTTGTTAAAATATATTAAAATTATATCAAATAATATTTTAACTCATTGTTAAGCATGAGTAAGCTTTAAACTAGTGATTTGATTAGAATAACTAAGAACAGTAGTGTAAAGAAATATATAATTATAAACACTAGCTTGAAAAAGTTTTTGTGACACCCAAAACCAACAATCTTCTCTCACAAAACAAACAGTTGATCTGTCGAAGTGATGGTCGTTACTATCTGTTCAAAATTAATTTTTTTAATAGTTGAAATAGTTAACGATTGATTGTGACGGTTAACGTATTAGAAACAATGGTATTCCGTATTGTCCAAATATTCCATAATACCTGCATCTACTATACATATTTAGGCCATGATATGAATTGAACCGGCGTACCTTTATCACTATAGTCGAACACGTTACCGACCAAGCTATGTTGTTGGACGGCAGTCACCAATCAGTGATAGTCAGTTCAAGAATTTGGTAAGCTTCCGTACCGTATATAAAATTTATTTTCGTGGTTCTAGATTTCAATTAATTTACCAGCTTACTCCAAAGTCTATTGGTTTAAATTATTTCATTCTTTTTTAAAAGATGTTGTTGCAAACTTCTCCATATGACGTAAAAGTATATTTATCATTTTTTGGGCAATTGACATTAAGTGAATGAACCTACTGATATTATTTTATCATTGAATCTTTATACCCGTTCGGTTAACCTTCCATCGGTCGCGTGTCATCTAAGAGATGACCTAATGACGTAGCTGATCACAATTGAGACTGATATGGGTGCGGTGCAGTCCATCTCCTAGTTTCTTCTTGGCTCCCTTCCCTCCATGGGAAGTTAAGACAAAGCCATGATGCAGTGAATAAAAAGTTTCTAACAACCGCAATAGTCTCTTGGATGAACTACTCCCACTCGTGTGTGTATTTATCTTCATCTCTTAGATGAATTGCACCCACTCGTGTATAATTTGATCTTCATCTCTTGGATCACCTGCGTCCACTCGTGTGTGTATTGATCTTCATTTCTTGGATCACTTGCGTCCACTCGTGTGTGTATTGATCTTCATCTCTTGGATGAATTGCTCCCACTCGTGTGTCTATTGATCTTCATCTCTTGGATGAATTGCGACCACTCGTGTGTGTATTGATCTTTATCTCTTGGATGAATTGCGCCCACTCGTCTGTGTATTGATCTTCATCTCTTGGATGAATTGCGCCCACTCGTGTGTGTATTGATCTTCATCGCTTGGATGAATTGCTCCCACTCGTGTGTGTATTGATCTTCATCTCTTGGATCACTTGCGTCCACTCGTGTGTGTATTGATCTTCATCTCTTGGATGAATTGCGCCCACTCGTGTGTGTATTGATCTTCATCTCTTGGATGACTTGCGCCCAATCGTGTGTATTGATCATCATCTCTTGGATGAATTGCGCCCACTCGTGTGTGTATTGCTCTTCATCTCTTGGATCACTTGCGTCCACTCGTGTGTGTATTGATCTTAATCTCTTGGATCACTTGCGTCCACTCGTGTGTGTATTGATCTTCATCTCTTGTATCACTTGCGTCCACTCGCGTGTGTATTGATCTTCATCTCTTGGATGAATTGCGCCTACTCGTGTGTGTATTGATCTTCATCTCTTGGATCACTTGCGTCCACTCGTGTGTGTATTGATCTTCATCTCTTGGATCACTTGCGTCCACTCGTGTGTGTATTGATCCTTATCTCTTGGATCACTTGCGCCTACTCGTGTGTGTATTGATCTTCATCTCTTGGATCACTTGCGCCCAATCGTGTTTCTATTGATCTTCATATTGTGGGCCCCACCTCGGTGGCGTAGTTGGCTAACGCGCTAGTCGTGTTGAGCTCTACTGCTGAGGATGGGGAGATAGAGGTTCCAATCTCGGTCAAGTGAACTGAGGGTGGTTTTTCCTAAATGCCTTTCCACTCTCCCTCCATGCAAATGCGGGTTCACTTCCTCTAATTCAACCTTCCCAATTCCTAATCCATTAGCGTAATTAGTACTTAAAGCGTATAACCCGAATTGGTAGTAAGACGAGGTACTAATATTATTATTTTTTCATCTCGTGGATGAGTCGCACCTAAATGTAAAATATAGAATCTCTAAATATATCATTCGTGTGTTTTTAGTCATTAGGAATTATATATTTTTAAATGTAACGTATCAAAATTTTGTTGAAACAAAAGATTGATGAAAACAAACAAAAGAAAGTGAAAAAATAAAAGTAGCAAGTACTATTTGTGATATTTTTCGTGTGGTCTTCTGGGCAGATGACTTACTCCTCATACATTAGCAGTTTTCATCAATTTACCAAAAGCCTCTCCCAAGAAAATTAAACAAGATATTTTCCATGGTATTATACATAAGTTTCATTAGCTAAATCTAATTATAACCCAAACAAAGCGTCCAAACTAATAAATTTCATTTTTTAGTAACTTTTTATCTCATGAAGCAAATAATGCGAGGTATTCTGTCAGATGACATGTGACCGACGGTGTAAAAAAAAAAGGTGTCTGATGGTGGTTTAATAAGCCTATATACTAATTACGCTGATGGTTTTAGGGATTAGTAAGGTTATATTTATAGGATTGTAGCTGTATTTACCTCGAGAGAAAGTGTCAACCATGTTTTTTTTAAAAGCACTCTCTATAAATTTGTCCGATATATGAACCTTGATTTTACCGTCATCATCAGCCTAGTCTACTGCGAATATAGCGCGTTAGACCTTTGGAGGGAGGGAGCAGGCAATCAACTAATTATTTCACCGAATTGCTTACAGTTAGATTGTTTTTAGATCTGAAACACCCCCCGGTCGTCCGACACCCCCCGGTCGAATCATTATTTTGAAAGAAGAATTACTGATTTTTCATATTAGCAATATTATGGCTATCCTAGGACTCAAACAAGGGACCTTCATATCAGTAGGTAAATGGAATATAAAATGAGAAGGCTTATGACGCTTTTATACAATTGAAATAATAATTTAGGAAATTAAAAGTTAACTAAATTAGTTTTGGCGTGTTTCATAGTTAAATATTAAGGGACATCTTTCAATAAACAAAAATAAATTTATTTAAGATGGAAATGGATATAGCTTTTATAAAAAAAATCATCTAATAAACTATTTTCTTTCTGTTCTTTTAATGAACCATAACACATTCTTTCTGTTATTTTAAAGAACCATAACACTTTGTTTCTGTTCTTTTAAAGAACCATAACACTTTGTTTCTGTTCTTTTAATGAACCATAACACTTTGTTTCTGTTCTTTTTAAGAATAATAAAACTTTGTTTATGTTCATTTTAAGAATTATAAACTTTGTTTCTTTTAATTTAAATAATCATAAATATTTTATGTCTGTCCATTTAAGGAATTATAAAACTTTGTTTGCAAAATTTTATCTGAACGTCAATATAATAATATTTCGCACCGCGTCTTACTACCCGTTCGGGTTATACGCTTTTGAAAGTCAATATAACTAATTAAGAATGTGTACTAATGTTTTTATACACAAAACAATGTTATCTTTGCCACAAATTAATATAGCTCATATTTAAATCTTTCAACTTATGTCCGGTCTTGTGACTCCCGGATATATTTTGCTATCGGCAGGTTAAAGTTAGGGACTAGATAAAGGTTATCAGTCACTTTAATGTTTTACACATATTAATAACTTAATTTATCTGCCGAAAAGCTATCTGTAGGATAACTATAAGTTTATGCGGAAAACGCAAGGTTGGTACCGTTTTTACTGGTCCGCGCATGCGTATAAAACCTGCCGCTAACTAGCGCTACAACCTAGTGAGTGGCGACAACGCTCAATATTTGTTAAATAATGGCGGCTAAACGAGTGCGAGGAAACAGATGGTGCCGCGTGGGCGCAGAAGCTAAGTTGTCTTGAAAGTACTTATTTCGGTGTCTGCCAAAATGTGGGCAATAGTTGGGTACAATGTTTACATTTTATTTATTGCGCTCACATTTAAATAATGTGTTCTTACAAAATTATAACTCTACAAATAGTTTGTAGGTTTTATAAAAGTGTAAGTTAAATGTTCTAACTATATATATAGTTGAAACCTGGGCCTGTGCTAAATAAATACGCAAACCAAGATTTAACCTAAAACAGATACTGATGGGTTAAACCTCATGAAAAACAACGCGTTACTATGGCAACACCAATTTTAGCTTTCAGATAAGAGTTATCTGGTACTTAAGCCTCCCGATAAAAATGTGATGGATAAACACCTTTATATGGCAGATAAATGTTATCTGACAGTCATCAGACGCACTTTTAACTTATCAACCAGATATAAATATTTAACTGCTAGATTAACATCTATCAATGAATCATAAGACAGAACCCTAGTTTTTAGATTACATATCTAAAACTACCATAGATAAATTAAAATTTATAAACACAACTATTAATTTAATTTAAATAAATGCCAATCGTATCAATAAATGAAATATTTTCAAAACAGTCTTCATCTAGGAAATACGAATGATAATGCCATGTACGAAAATCTATATGGACTGCAAAATATATATTTATATAAATTTATTTTTATGAATCTTCAGTCTCATGGGTTTATGAATACTTTAGTCTTTTGGTTATATAAATATTTAAATTTGGCTTGATAAATTCTTGTCTTAGGCTATATTTATGCTAAGTATTTTAAAAACTGTCAGTTTTTTATTTTTATTAATACATCAATACTTTTTAAAAAATTTTCAGTATCTTGTTTTTATAAATAAGCCTCTTGTTTGTTTAAGTAATTCAGTCTGTTGCTTATTTTTAAATTCTAAATTATTCCAATGATATTGAGATATTTCGAGTGTCGTGCAGTAAATTTGGGCACCTACTGAGGCGTTGAGTCACATTCCAGACGTTAAAAAAAATCGTTATTTAAGAATATAATTCAATATGTGATTAACTCCAAAATTAAGGTTGAAATTTTAAACAACATTTTAACAGTTTAAACTTTATTTAAACAAAATCTCGCACAAAATATTTCAAGTTCCTAGATAAAATATAATTGTTAGAAACTTACATCCAACTTTTCTTAAAAACAATAATCAAATTTTTTACAGGCTCACAATGGAAATTTTTTATGATAATTTGATGTTGTTTTATAGTTCTCTAGGCTAGAAAGTTAATAATTTAATAAGAATTAAAACATTATGATCTTATTTATTTAACTTTATGATCTTTATGAACCAATTAATTAAATCATCACACAGGAATTTTAATAAGCGAGAACAAAAGGGTCTATCAATTTTAACGGTAATAGTATTTATTCTCATAACTTCCTCGATTCTTTAACTTTCTAAAATTGACCGGGGACCAATGGCTTTTATTCCCTTTCAAAATTAGTTTTGCCAAGGATTTTTTTTATAGCTCAGGAAAAATCCATCGACCAAGTCTGGGTTTGAACCAATGAATATATGGCCCTAAGGAGTGTATCTTCCCTCAGGACCGGCTAGTTCGACTAAATGTGTTTACACATCCCTTTATTTACTAAATAAATAATAGGGTAGATTTTAAGGTTTTAAAACCTATTCTAGAACATCTCTATTTATATTTAAGGGCAACCAGTGGAATACTTTATTTAATAAACTACGATACCAACATGTATCTCTATTTGTTTTTAAGGAAACATTGCTCATTATACGGGTTCGCCATGTCAAGAAAGTTTTTTTTAAATTTAAATTTTCCAATAGCTGTCCAAAAAAAGAAAGGGCTGGAAAAAAAACCAAGCAGATACAGTGACACGGACTGTAAGTGGCAAGTGAGGATTCTAAATTCTCCGAGATGTTTCATTATTTATGACAAGGCAATGAGAAGAGAAATGAGGGGGTGGAGTTTAGGGGGGGGGTTATTCTTACGAACAAGAGCATAAAGAGGAGATGGCTATTCTTTTAAATCTTCTTGAAATTCCCTTCGTAAAAATTGTAGAATCTAGAAAGACTGGAATGGGTGGAAGGGGGCCGGGGGGTAAGAAGGGAAAAGGAAAGAAAGAAACAAGAAATTAGTCAACCTCCCCCTTCCGCTATACACCCCAAAACCACCTTATGGGCCCCATTTTCCTTTTGTAAGTTTTGAATGAACAATTAATAAACATTACTTAAAAATATCGACATTTACACTAGTAGAATATAATGTATAGGAGGTTGTTAATTCAAATGTACTTACGGTGGATAAAATACAAAGAAAACTTTTTTTCATTAATTATATTAATTCATTATATATATTTTATGACAAGTTTTAAATATATATATGTGTGTGTGTTTATGTGTGTGTGCGTGTATCCACAAAACTTTTAATTTCTATTTCCGTTAAAAGGAGAACACAATTTTTTTTCCTTATGTTTTTTTTTTGTATAAATTACTCTTTCTAGCCTACAGGGTTTTATTTAATCTATACATTCTCCACGGCCATCTGTCTAGGTCAGTCTTAGCTTCATACGTCTTATAATCTAACTTGAGACCAGAACTGGTATAATATCCAGTCCTCGGTTGTTAATTCATCACTATGAAAGGGTAAACCCACATTTAATCTATAATAACTTTTTTCTAGTAAGCCGGGAATCAAAACCGGGACCCCTAGCTCAGTAAATAGATATTCCACCGACCATGCTAAGATGTCTTATCTTCAGTTACAATCTACATAACTTTATTAGCCATTCTGACTGTCATTGAAATATTGTCCTATTATATCCTTATATCTCAGTCATAGTTTTCACTGCTTTGAGTGAGGATTAAACGTATTTGAGTAGGAATTAAACGTATTTTAGTTGGTTGTTACTCACATACTCTTGCCACTTTTTTTTCATTTCCTTAGTGTAATATTTTTTAAGAATTAATATTAATCATTTTATATATTTATTTAGTATTAATATAACATAAATACACGGATAGTAGCTATATATAATCTGGTTTACTTCTAATTGGGAAGGTAGGGTTTCAAAATCTGATCTGATTTAGCTACTATTCTCTCCGAGAAAATTTGGGTATATTTTATTTTATCAAAATTTGACAGCATTCAGACATATTTACAAATACATTAGCCTAGTCTGAATGAATATATCTCAGATGAGTACTAAGATAACCAGTTAACAAAATATTTCACAATTTGTTCAAATGTCTCATTTTCAAAATGGTCATATGTTTGTGAATTTCTTAGCTCTACTTGTATATCAATATTATAATAGGATAATAGAACCATTAATAAATACTCTTACATTATTAAAATGTTAATATTTGAAATTTCAAATACTTTTTGGCTTGTTATAACATTTTCAAAGATTTAATAAAATATCTTAAATCAAATATTCCTCCTAAAAAGTGTATAATCTTAATTTTTGATGTTAAACTCCCCCAGGTTTAGATTTTAATACAATTTTTTTAAATGTATTTTCGATAGATTTTGAATTTTCAAATATCTTTCTTCAGGACATTATCGTAAAATTTTCGATTTAAAAAAAATATATATATATATATTTAAGTTCATATAACACTTAACTAATAAAATTCGAAACAAATTCATAAAAAGAGTATTGCCTGTTGACCAAGAAACAGAAATAAATATTTAAGGACTAGTGTAAATGGGGTCAAATAAACAGACTGGCATACCGACTGACTAGAATATGAGGGTGATGGATGATCTACTATTTTGAGTTCCGGGTCAGTTTTGGCTTAAATATTTATCATAACCTTTCAGTCGAGTTTTTCACAATTAAAAATCTTCTTAGAGGAGTAATTTAAAATTAAAATAGAAACTAAATTATGGGTAAACTGCAAGTCTAGTTCCCCTCAAGCTATAAAATCTAGCCCTTCTTTCCTACCAGCTGGTGAATGTCATTTTGTCCTGTCTCTGGCAGAATCCCGATAACCCATCCCTCCAACTAACTCCCCGACTTGTCACTAGGAAGCGTGCTCAACCCTAGCCTTCTTATTAATTAATAACTTGCTTGTCACTCCAAGAATTCTCACTACAACTTCACATTATCAATGGAGGGGATTTGCTGTCAGTCTCTAAGCTACGAAACTTCTTAAGGCAACATTTTGTGCTCTGCTCGGGCATAAAATAGTCTTTATTAATCATTCTATGAATTACAAACTCATACAAAAAAGAACAATAGCTTAACTCTTATAAATATAATCATTATTTAATTTAAAAAATATCAAATTTGTTTTTAATATTCATCGGTAGGTTCTCTTAGGGAAAAAAACATAGTTATTTGCTGTCAACATTTAAAACATTCTATTATAATAATATTATTTAATATTTCGTGTTGAAATCTATAAAAGAAACAGCTGTGGATCAATTTATTGAACGTATAAAAACATTAAAATTTATCTAGTAACATTTCTAACTGACCTTATTAGGGAGACAAGGTTGTGGAGGGAAGATGCTTGGGACATTTTTTTTATGACATTGTGAGCTATTTGAAAAATCTACCAACCAACATAAATTACTTATTTAGTTCGTCTTTGACATTGAAATTCTGTAAGGCTTAGCTTTCGATACAAATGAGTTAAATTTCAGATATTTTTTTATATAGTTCAAGTAATTTATATTTTTGATAATCTTGAGGAATATTCCATGTAGGTCCTATAATCTTTATTTATTAAAATTTGAGAATTGTATGAAGGAATCTCTTCATTTCTAATTAACCTAAGTATAATATAATATATTATTATAGTAGAACGATTGTAGCCCAGTTCATAAAATATTCACCTCATGAACTTGGTAGTTCTAGCTCTGCACCATTCATGAATTGGATTATATATAATATATATATATATATATATTATTTGTTATATTTGAGGGGATATTGACCACACAAACACGTGAAAGTGTCAAAGCTCTCTACCAATAGTGATCATACAGTTGCGTCATTGATAATATTCAGTGTAGATCATAGTTCACTATTAGGTAAGGATCGAAAAAAAAAAATCAGTACCCGCTTGGGCTACACACATGCATTAATTACAACAGTGAAATAAGGATGAATAAGGTGGAAATTTAGAAGAAATCAAAACTTGTTAACTGTGATGAATAGTAGCAAAACCCACCTCAATGGCCGAAAGTTAAAACGATATTGTTAATGTTATACTGCTTTGTTAATGACATGGAATTCAGGGTTAGAGTCCTGGTTTGGTCTACTAAAACTGGTTCTCACTAAATGATTTTTTAACCCTTCTTCCATATAAAAAATGGTATATTACCTATAAAATCCTTTTTTCTCATCAATAGCCCAATATTATTATTACATGGAATCCGAACCACGGTGGAGGCCTGGCATTCCACACATTCACAAGATGTATTGTCAGAGGTTAAGGAAGGGTTTGGTAATCAGATAAATCAATGGCCCAATAGAATAATTAAAATATTATACGCTTATAACCTGAACACGTATATTCCGATTTTGATTGTTAAAAATGTTTTAAAAATTCAAACATACTTATTTGTGTTCAACATTGATAACATTTAACATAAATAATCTGTATTAATTTATAAAAATTAATATTATTTATTGAAATTCACCACTGACGATCACATGACTATGATGTACGAATATATTAAAGTGTTGTAGCAACAGAATTTACAAACAAATTTACCATTCCTCTTGCAAAATATATACCACAATAATACGTGGCCATGGTGCTATAGTATGATTTTGGTAGGAATAACAGTAGAAGTTAGTTACTAAAGTTACTAAAACAATTTTAATATATTCATACATAAAGTCATGTCATCTGTAGATGTTACTTTTGATATATATTATCAATACCTATCAAAGAACACAAGTAAATTAGAAAATATTATCAATGTTGGCCTCAAAGAAGTATGTTTTGATTTTCTCTTCTGTTCTTCAAGGTATAGCTACAATAATAAAGAGTGGTGAGACAAAATACTAAAATTCATCCCCATTACACACGACCAGGCTTCAAACCCATAAATTCTCTCATGCCGCAACTTAAGATAACAAAAGAGATACATATACGATCATACAACCCCCAAAGTGGACAAATTATATAAAAATATTTGGTTCTTGTGAAATGATTGGTGGTTGTGTCGATACCATTTCAAATATTATTATTTTTCACCGCGTCCTATTATCCGTTTGGGCTATACGCTTAAATACTAATTATGTTATTTTTCTTAGGAATTGGGAAGGTTGAATATATAAGAAGTGAACCAGAATTTGTTTGAAAGGATAGTGGGAAACCATTGAGGAAAAAGCACCCCCGGCTCTTCCGAGCGAGATTAGAACCTCGATTTCCACGTTCTCGGTAATCTAGCTCAACATGAAACTAGCACGTTAATGAACTATCCCACCGAGGCGGGTAATTTCAAGTACTTTTCAGTTATTTAAAAAAAAATTACCAAGCCCTTTTACCTTTTAAGGCTATATCTATATGTTCATGTAATAATTACGCTTATGAGCAATTGATGAGAAATGTTGAATTTAGAGGAAGTATACCTGCATTTGCGTGGAAGGTGAGTGTAAACCATTTTAGAAAACAACATTCTCAGTACACCCAACCAGTATTCGATCTCCAATCTCCCTCTCATTTGCGGTTAAGTCTAACGCAATTGTTACGCGTTGGACCCTGTGGCCTTAGAAGCAGGTCTCAACATCTTATTACTTCTCTAATTATCAAAATATTTAATCTATTTTGGGTAAGGATAACCAATATAGTAAAAGAGAACAATATTTCACTATAAGAGCGTTTAAAACTTTTCGGTAGGAAAAAACATTACACGGGTTTCTGTTATATATAGCCTTCGGTAGTAGTGTCTTTAACTGATGGCTATAAAAAGTACCAGATAAACTTTCATGTATCCATTTTTTAAACCATAATATCTACAAGCACATGTGTTGAGTCTACTATTTTACAGCCAAGACTTTCACATAACACCAATTTGATTTAAATATATTTTAATCTTATACATTAATTAATATGAACTTATGATAATGAAAGTTTAGATGCTTTGCTTTTGTGGAGGCGTCATATGTAGTTTACTTAATAGATAATTTACAAACGAGAGCTTTAAAAAGGTGGCATTTAGTAATAAAGTCAGTTGAGAAATCAGACCAAAGCAGTAATTTACGTCATAAAATCGATTTTAGGTTGTGTTAATCCGCATGTGTTTAAAAACCAATACTTTTTTTTGAAAATTATAAAAAGAGATCTACTTATTTTGATGGACAGTTATAATAATACACTATTTTGTAATAATAATTTGTATTACCTAAATATCATATAGATTAAAATATATTGTTTTCACAAACATAAATAAAAAATTTATTGATTTAATTAATAATTTATGTACTTTGGATAAGTTACGAGAAAGCCAATTATATAGTGATCCTTACGGATGTTAAGTTTTGAAGCGTTAATAAAGAGTTTTAGTAAATAATAGTCTTACTAAGAAAATAATAGCTATTTAATCACATACAAATAGGGCACCAACCACATTTAGTGGCCCCAAATGATTTAGTCAACGATTAATTGGAGTTTTCTTACACCACCTTCAGTGGTATTAGGGTCCAAAACACCACCTTTGCAGTTGACTGGACTTTAAATAATGGGGAGGGGTGATGGAATTCTGATATATTTATAAAGGTTTTTTCTTTAATATTCAGCCCCCCCCCCCTTCTCAACTTTCGCCATGCTAATGGAAGTATATTTCTTCAACAATTACCTATTCTTCATTCCTAACCCATTTGGGTGGATTTTCGTTGATTCCAAAATACCATTAAATTTGTTTTATTTATCACTGTTTTAGTGCTGGTTTGGTTGTGTGTTACTAATTGTAGTTATACACTGATGGTTTAATTTAAGTTGGTTTGTTATTGTAGGTGACCTGGCGGTCTAGGGGTACGGTGTCAAGACCTATGTGCTGGCGGCCGGGGTTTAATCCTTGGTACAGGCACAGATTTATCTGATTACCAAACCCTTCCTTCACCTCTGACAAGAGCTCTTGTGAATGTGGAGAGTGCCAGGCCTCCACCGTGGTTCGGATTCCACGTTAAACTGTAGGTCCTCCATTTAATCTCACAATCACCCTACCATAACACATTAGCGTAAGTGCGTATAACCCGAACAGGTAGTAAGACGAGGAGCTAATAATAATAATAATAATAATGGTTTGTTATCCGTGGTATGTTATACCCTTGGGTCTAAAATTAGGGATTGCTTTATTACTTACTTACTAGATGGCATTAGTGACTCAAAATCTTATTGCCGCGCCTACATAAGTACGAAACTTATCCCTATCTTGGGCTAGTTCTATATATCCCACCTTATTAACCCTATCCACATCTTGATATAGTAATATCCAGTCCAATTCATTACAACCTATCGTTATTGAACTAGTTACATTCATTCCACCATATTAAAATATAGCTCAAAGAAATTGGGATTAATGCTATTATCCTGTATGCAAGTAGGTCTTTAACTGGTTCTTCCATTTAGTTTTGCCAGTTAATGCTTTTACCGCTCTTTCCATCATTGGCTGCAGTATTAGAACATTGAGTGAGGGGGATGTAACTTCTCAATTTATAAACTCCTTTAGTCTAAAGACAACTTAACACCCTAATAAATTCTTTTATTTGATATTTTACTGTCTAAAATGCTGGCAAATACTTTGTTAATAATTTGAAGTACATGTAATAGTGATCACGTGGAAAAGGTTTTTAAGTTCAAGTGGTGGTTTGCAGGTAACGGGTAGAATAGCAAGTTGGACAGGTGATTTATCTTGTCAGAAATGCTACCTTCTCTCCCTTTATGATAAATAATATATATGTACTATAGTAACTATCTATTATCGCTACCCTATCAGTTCTTTTTAAAGGATTTATTTAAATTCATGGTGTACAAATAAATTTATTAATGAAGTTTTTCCATGAACCAACAGTAAAAAAGCTAAAAGTTTCAATTAGTAAGTTATTGATTAAATGTCGTTACGTTTAAATCTCATTTGTTAAAGTTTTTTTTTTACTTGTTTGACTCTAAAAAGGTGAGATTTGGAGTGGTAGGGGGAAATTGAAGGAGTTAAGAACACGCCCCGTGAACTGGTCCAAGTCCTTAAAGGATCAATCCATCTACTTGGAGAAGCTATCCATCAGACTGGAGTGACAAGCCGGCAGGATGATCACACTTGTGCGTGCTGACTGCCATCTATAGGCCGTTCTTTAGAACTAGATTTGTGTATGTGTATGTTTGGGAGTGGTGTGAGGGGGGAGGGGGGCTGGCCATCTGGGGCATGTCTTAGTCCACACACCAAACAATAATAACACTTTGAAAGAAAAAACAAAGGAAAAAATAGACGAGAGGGAAAAACATATCCCCAATTTATGACATAAAATAAAAAGTTCTCATTTTATCAAAGACACTTGTAAGCTAAAATGTACAATATACTAAATCTCATTAATCGGAACTAAAACCAAATAATGCTCTTATGGATTAGAAGGAGTTTGAAATAATTTTAAATTAAATTTGAATTGGAATTTATAAGATTTTCATTATTTATGGTGGATTTACATTTAAAATAAATTATTCTTTACACTACTACAATTATTTACTATTCACAGGAAAATACATTGTGCTAAATACAAGATGTATTAATAATATTTGGCATTTATTATTACAAATTATTATATTCTTTAACTTTATTAAGATTATTCTCAATATACTCTATTTCATTGGATTAAGCCTGTGTCCTTAACCCCGTTTTTTTAAATGGTTCTATTTACCATTTGAAACCTTGAACTAATGGGGTTAGACATAATTGACATATTAAATAACAAATATCTTTAAACGTACCCCCTTTATTTTTAGTTGCCCGGTAGCCAATCATAACTACAACACCACCACGGCACCGTAGGGAGTTACATGGTTGGGATGGACCCCTAGCGATAAGGGTTGGAATGGGTGGTTCGTGGAGGGTGAGACTCGAATGTTAGTCCAATAATTCCTATTTATTAATCGATTCAGATGATTAAACTACTGCATAGATAACCGGGTAGATCTCCCATGACGAGGGAGCAGGCACAGTAGCGGGACTCGCTAACCTTTCTATAGACCCGCGATCGAACCTCAGGTGGGAGGAAACCATAAGGTAACATTTAATTCCCTCCGTCGGACTCTTCATGAACTCATCATGGCCCCCATCACTCAACAACACAGAACTCTTCTCAAACTTGCTGTTCTTAATCTTTCACCAGCCAGGAAGGTCCATCGGTCGCGCCATGCTCGCTCGTCAACATAATGCGAGCTATATGAGATATATACTATTTTTTTAGCAGGAAGGCAACCCAACACTCTTGACTTACAAAGAAATGCACAAGCCTTAGTTAACCTCTTGCCAGAATAAACCTTATAATGAGTTTTGTAAGAGCATAATTATTTTAACTACAAACATAATCTATGTCAATAGGAAATCTAAAGTTTATTGCCGCAGTTACAATAAGTACGCTACCTATCCGACTGTTGATCTAGTTCTATCTATTAAACCTCATTACACCATATACTTATATTGAGCTAGTTCTATCCAGTCCAATTCATTACACCCTATCCTTTTAATCGTCGCTTCTCCTATGTAATTGACGAGTTTGTACATACCATGATTGAATGGGCGTTTGGGAAGGATAAGACATAAGAGAAATATATTAGTTTAACAAATCAGTTTATTTAAAGGTATTATTATTATAACTGCGTCTTACTACCCGTTCGGGTTATACGCACTTACGCTAATGTGTAATGGTAGGGTGATTGTGAGATGAAATGGAGGACCTACAGTTTAACGTGGAATCCGAACCACGGTGGAGGCCTGGCATTCCCCACATTCACAAGATGTCTTGTCAGAGGTGAAGGAAGGGTTTGTCAATCAGATAAATCTGTGCTGGGACTGGGGATTGAACCACAAACCCCCAGCACAAAAGTCTGACACCTTACCCCTAAACTGCCCGCTCACCATAGGTCAATATTATTAAAGTTTTTATATTAAAGAAAGAAACAATTTTTTGAAATATGTGTTTGCGATTTTTCATATTTTTTTTATAGATTTTCTTACTTAATGATTCACCTAGTGAGAAAATAACTTTATTTTTTGACTTTTATTATATTTTTATCAAGTTGTTCTTTTACTTTAGTCTTTATTGGAAAAACCTGTATTATATAATTTTATGTAGACTTCGGAAAATTTAAAACTATTTAATATTGGTAATTTTTTTAATGAAAATATTATAGTATACTTAGATAAAATATTATATAAAATATCATATTTGATGCTCAGATCAATAATTCACTGGATGAAGTGGGCCTCAAAGGAATTAATTCAATAATTTCATTACATTTCCGTGCTATTCTTTCATGGTGCATTTACTTAATTATCATAAGCAACAACTTAAATTAGCTTATTTTATAACCAATTAGTTTATAATTAATAAAATGTAGTATAAATTTATATGAAAATATAGTTACACATATTTTGATGAAATGCTTTTCTGCCCACACCGATCCAATTAAATAAGAACAAATCTAAGTAGTATGAATAAGGAAAAACACACACAAATCTTTATCCCCCAAATTAATGCTTGTCGGGGTTTTGCCATAAACTTTTCTACACCATCAGGACAGCCAACTCTACCATCTAAAACTGTTGTTAGTAAAACTATAGAGAGACCTGGTGTAATAGGAATGTATTTCCGTCAACCCTGCAGTTAAGATAGTTAGAGGTATAAACTTTTTTAAGAGGACGTAAAGTTCTTCTCACGTTCTCTGTCTGAAAAAGAAAAACTACACGAAAGAAAAGCAAAATGTTGCGGCTACTATATAGTACCTGAGGGACGGGTACGCGATACGTGACCAGGGTTTAGAGCACGCTTTTCACACTCTTGCACACAACAAAGATAAAGGCAACACACATTTAAAAAGCAGGGTACACCTCAGATTTCCTACGAAGGACTAGAAAATGGTGGCAACGTTAAAATGAGACCAAAATCAAATCTCGACAGTTCCAGCCTTGAGTAAACTATAATATTATATACATACTTTACTACTCTGTCATTAGGAAATTAAAAGTTCATTGTCACCCTTACAAATTATGCCACCTGTCCCCTATCTTGAGTTAGCTACATCAGTCAACCGCCCCTCCTCCCCCCATTACACCCTATTCCTATCTCTAGCTAGTTCTATCCGGTCCAAATCAATATAACCCATTCCTATCTTGAGCTAGTTATATCCAATCCTCCTCATTATATCATATCTCTATCTTGAGCTAGTTCTATTCAGTCCCCCTCATTACCCCGTATACTACCTTGAACTAGTTCCAACCAGTCCCCATTATCACACCCTATCCCTATCTAGTATATCCAGTCCCCATCATCACACCCTATCCCTAGTTAGTACTATCCAGTCCCCCTCATTACAGCCTATCTCTTTCAGGTCCACTCTAATTTAATTCTCCCATCTACATATAGTTCTTCCTGCCAGTTTCTTCACATTGGGTTTGTTATATACATGTAATGAATATGGTTTGATGTATGGTCTAAGGCGTCTAACTCACATAAAACTGGGCTGCTGATAACAGGGATATTGGGGTTCAGATTTTGTTTTAAGGTGTAAATGAGTTTTTTTATAAATCAAAATATTTTCCACTTTCTTCTTGCTTATACGAGTACATTGTCTCCAATTTCAATTTTTTTCATCCTCAGAAAATTGTGGTATCTTAAATATATGAGTATAACTTTTCAAGGGTTAGTAAGTCGTGGTAATTTGGTGACATTAATTTTGATTAAATAATTTGTTTATAGCCACCACTTATACACATTTAGTTTATAAGCTCATTTACTAATTACTTTAATGGTTTTAGGGAATAGGAAAGTTTATATTTAGAAGAATTTTACCCTCATTTGAATGAATTGAGAGTGAAAATCCATTTTTGTCAAAACCTAACTATATCTGACCAAGACTCTACTCTCGGTCTACCTATCAACGGGATTCTAATCTACTCTGATGCGACTACCGATACAGAACAATAATTATTTAAGAGGCAACTGCACATTAAATGACAGTATGAATACAAAAACATTTCCAAATTCCTTTGGAAGAAGTTGGAGAGCCACTTATGTAAAATCATCCTGTATACAAATGTCGACTTTTTACCCCAATCCGGCTCATCCCTGGAAAACCAGATAAAATTATCATTCCTTTTATCTAGCTGGACTACCTAAAAGGTTAAATAATCTCCGGTTTTAATAAGAAGTCCACTTACAGCGCCCAATATTGATTAAAAGTCACTTACTTACATTTGTCATTTTAGAAATATTACAATTGATTATTTGGTAATTCTAAAGTGTATCTAAGATTCATCAAAATTTATAAATGATAGAACCTTATAGATTACTGTGTAAATTTCTAATAAAACTACTAATTAAATGGACTAAGAATTTAAATAAAATTGAATTTTATATATTCCCCTTACTGTTCCAAATTATTTTTCCGTTTTCAAAATGGACTTCTTTTGAAAATTAAAATATATTTATTTTCTGTGGGGTTGCTAATAATAAGTGTATTTTAATAATCTACTAAATATATACTGGGTTTCAATAAATGCTTTAACGATAAAATGAATTGTTTCCCAGAAAAAAATGTGTCAGAAATAAAGTGAGACGGGGTAAAATCACAAGACCACCTACCAGTTTTCCTTTTTGAAACTCCAACTACAAAATTATCTTTATTACTAGCACACTATTTTATTCCAAACTTAATACCATAGAATGTGTGCGTATGTATACATTTTATCACGGTGTATTTATTTTTATACTTCACATAAAATGTATTTTAAATTCTTCATATCTAATTTCCCTTTGTCAAACTTAATTAGTTCCGATCGAGATGAACGGATTTACTTGATACTACACCGCTATCTAATTTTTAAATATTTGAAATTTTATGTCAATTATTTGTACAATTTAAGAGCTTAGAGCAAAATGGGGTATACCACAACATAATAATGGCTATAGTTTTTGTTAGATTAATGTGTTTTTATATATAATTGTTTAGAGAAATAAGCACAGTTTAAGATATTTCTAAAGTTTAAACTTGTATATCGTTAAATGGTAAAATAAAAATGGTTTATTCTTGTAAAATATTGACTTAATAGAAACTTTAACAATAAATATCAGAATTAATATTTTGGGGCATAGAAAATTAATGAAGTAATTCTATTAAATTTGGTAGAATTTATTTCTATCAATGCTATATTCACGGATGTTTTTTGAGCAAATCCCATCTAATAATAGATTAATTTTCTCATTAGTATCTAAAATGATTTTTACTAAATATTTCTTACTACTTGTTAGAGTTAAAAGCAAAGAACAAATCATTTTAATTTTAAGGTATGAGGTATGTTGAATCTATAGGACATGCACCCCTATAAGAGTGTAGTTAGTGTGAAGAACCATTTTGTATCAAACACCTAAGTAAACTCGATATATATTCAAGCCCAGAGCTTTCGGTAACTGTCAGTACAATATGCCATGAGATTGATGGCTTAGACAGTTCTACCAACATTAGGTAGTTATTTTATTACTTTAAGAAATAAATTAATTGCTTACTAAAGAGGGAAGATTAGGTGAAAATAAATTAGGAAAAAAAATTACTTATTTGGAAATATAACAATGATATAACTAGATTTAAGAAATTTTTCTGACTATTCTAAACATAAAATCATGATAAAGTTGAGTATAATGCAACTATATGTTGACTCTGGCATTTATATTATGGTAATTAGATTGAGGAATTTAACTATTCTTTGTTTAAATTTTATTAACGATGTTAATTAAAGTAGTTTATCCACTAACTTTAGCATGGAGAAAAGCTAGACAGAAGGAATAATCATTCTTATCACTACACCATTAATAAATTTACATTGATGGCTAGAAAAATAAATTAGTCTGCTGACTTAGATAATTATGTTTAACTATAGTAAGTAATCCGTTAGAGAAGAAAACAAACTAGTGATTGAATTATGAAGATGAACTTGTCTGGTTAAATTTATTAGGAAATTATGATCGCAAGATATAGGAATTATTCCTCCTACATTAGAAAGGTAATTGAAATGATTTACAAAGAAACAATGATGATCGTTAAACAAATAGATGTATCTCCATATTTTAAAAAGTAAATAAAGAATATGACTTAAAAGCTATATAATATTTAGAAGGAAACTATAATTATGGTTAGTTATTAGAGAATTTATCTGCATACAATAAAGAAAATTGGTGAAGGTTAGATGGAGGGATATACCATGATTACTTTGTAAATAAAATTATGGTAAGTTTTGGTAAAAAGTATTCATTATACCTTAAAGTAAGAAAGGTTAAAAAAAGTTGGTTTAAGAAAAACATTCCCAGGGATATAGCAGGTTAGAGTCATTCATACTAACCATTCAACTGACGCCAATTCCAATGGGTATGGGGGTAAATAGATAGTTTAATATAAGGGAAAAGGGTGAAAGTTTTCAGGGGAAGATGGGCAGGGTAAACGGAAGAAGTCACATCGCGACCCTCATAGCAATGAGAAGGGAGGTCGAATGTCACCGAGGGGTGATTAACGACCTTAGCCTTTCGTTGTCAGAGGGCCTTTTCGTTAGGGGGGGTGAGGGTCGGAAGGGGCGGAGAGGTGTTGGGTGAGGGAGGAATGGATGAAACCACCTCTCCGGAGAGAGAGGAAGGCCGGCTTGACGTGGTGGTTTTCTTGAATGTCACGGGGTCCGCACCAGTTAACGAGATTGACGATGTTGTACATCTCTTCTGACGCGTGGAGCATCCTTTCTCCCCGACCACCCACTCAACCGCTTCCCTTTCACCCGTTCTCGATCAACGCGAATAACGAGGTGATCATATTTATCAACTCTTCGTTCCCCCTTCTCTTAAAGAATCGAGATTGAAATAGAACCGGGTATATTTATAAAACAGTGATTGAGAATCATTGTTTTTGTGGTGGGATAATAAGAAACTTAAGATGAGTTCATTTTACAGTTTTTATTATTATACAGTTATTATTAATGTGTTCTGTTGCCTCACAGGTACTCCATTTACGGTAGGAATTACTCTCTGAAAGGTCTTTTATCCTACCAATATTCTACTATATAATAGATTTCTAGTAGGAAATAAAACCTTTCAGAAAACAATTCCTACGCTAGCCAGATTTTATATTTCTTTATTCAGTGAAATTTGACCACCTTCTTTCTCCTGCTTTAACTCCAAGAAATTTCTTCTTCCTTTCAAGTCATCCAATATTTGAAATCTTCTTCCTAATTTCCTCTTTCTCTCAACCTCGACGTAGTATATTAGTTAATTTGTATAGTTAAATTAAATTGCATTATCCATTGATTATTTTTAATCAGTTATCGATTATAAATATGCTAGTATCCTTATTTTACTATATTAATTTATATATATATTATAGTAGTATGTATATGAGAGCTTTAGATCATTCAGGAAAACCAATAACTAGGTACATTCTGCTGGTATTAAAAATTAGATTACACTATCACATATTCATTAAACCAGATTAACAACTTTAACTTTTAATCAGGCAGTGTAAGTGAAACTATCTTACTAAACAAAATCCTCAAAAAGGGTTAAAATGAGGAAGGTAGGGCTACATAAAACCGATATATCTCCGATATATTTTGCTGAGAATATGAAACCCGGTGTGAAAAAAAATATATTAGATCAATTTAAATAATATCCATAAAAAGACAGTCTCTGCATTGTTTATATGGGATTTGTGCTTTGAGTATATTTAGAGAGGAATACTTTCTTTTTTTACCTAGTCCCTACTGGGCTATATATATAAAATACTAACTTTTTAAGGATGCAAATTGAATTTTTTTTACTATATTATTACTTGTTTTAGTTTATTTTAATATCCATCAAATTTACAGCTTTAGATCATATTACCTGATTAATGAGTACGTAAAATAGATTTAGTGGCATTTTTTCAGTGGGATAAGGCTTTTAATTTTTTTTTAATTTTACCATAGGTTAACTTGGCACTTGTTAATATTAATACTATATTATATCACATGGATAAACAATTATGACACTATATTTATAAAATAACTTCTTTACTAGAACCAAATCAATCCTTTCATTTTCTAGAAATTTAAATTTGTATAATAATTATTTAACGAGTCGTAGCTTTTTAAAAATACATTTACTCGAGTTCTAGTATAGGGTTAATAGAAAATTCATAATTCAAACAATGCGTAAATTTTGTCCTGGACTATATAGCCCAATACTTTATTAATGTAGGCAAATAATCTTTTATATCAATCTAACATAATAGAGTGTATAGCATATATACGTAAATTGCAGCTTTTATATTGACATTAAAAAAAAATTAAATAAGTTTTCTATAAATAAATTTATTTTGGAAGATCTCCGAGAATTGCTTTTGAAATAAATGGTCCTTTTCTAAAATTACGATTTTCCTTTTGAAATTTTACCAAGTCCATTAAATTAAAAGGTTTTATTTTAAATAAACTTATGAAAATCACTGGTGGTAAGCTCTACAAATCATTTCCCAAATAACAAAATTAACGTTTTAAATGTATGTATAAAAATATGTTACGTCAATAAATTAAAACAAATATTTGACCCTATTCAAAAATGAAAATTTCAATATTAACCCTTAAAACACTTATAAAAAAATTCAACTTGATACTTTGTTTGTAGCTTTTTATTATTAGAATTTTTCTAAATTGGATTGATATCATAATATACATGTACTATCATTTAATAACTGGCTTAGTATTTAATGTAATAAATCAGAGATTGTCTATTTTTAAAATAAAATACAACAATAAATCGATTTGCTTTTGTATATTTTTAAACTCTTAACCGATTAGTTAGATTTTCCACCTATTTAGTAGATTAATTTCATATTTATATCAAAAGTCGTGAAATCCTTTGGCTAATTCATCAATGAATTGATAACCAGTTAGTTTTAACTTTATATGATTTCCCAACATGTTTAGCGCTATGAGATGGATATGACACCAATATTTAAATATCCATTTATTTAGTAATATATGTATAAGGCTTTAGGGATTGTGGTGTAAGAAATAATATTAGAACCAAAATTAGCTTAAGTTATAGGTAAATATCCGTGAATTAAAAGATTTTCGTTTACTGGGAAAATATTGTGTAATTTTCTATTTTTTATTTGTAAGATTATAAAGCTACTTAAATTTATTTAAAAATGGCTGATTGCATTTATCAATAAAATATAAAAAGTCAAAAGAATCATTCCCCAAAATGAAACGCCATTATTGTAGACAGTGAAATAATATTTATAGCCAATAAAAACAGATTTACATCTAATTATTTTTAGTAAAAATTATTATTCTTTACATATTGTTTGGCTAAAACGTTTTATAAATTGTAGTCAAAAATAAGGAAATTAAATATTTTTTAACCTAATTATTACAATTTATGTTAAATCATATAAAATATAATAAAATAATAGTCTATTTAGACTATATGTATTGACACTTAGGGTTGCCAACAAAATATGATATTTAGGGTACGTAATCAAAAATGTTTTTCCAACACTGATTTAAAAAATAAAAATTAATGTTTTTTATTTTGACTTAAATTACGTCTATTAATTATACAAGCTATTTAGCTATACATATTTAATGCAAAGATATGTTATTAGAGCGGTCCAAACCAATAAAACAAATAATTATATTATGTACCCTTATTATATCCTTGTTTAAACATTTTTATAAAAAAAAATCTATAATAAAAAATAAACTTGTCCAATACATACATACATAATATATCTATCAAAATACTTTTTTGATAAGAATGGTAAAATAATGAGGAAGTGTACCATAGTTTTTTTTAAAGTGAGATTAGGTAATTCTCTACAAAACACCACCTTAGATATATTCAATTAGTATTCTAATTCTTATTTATTTTTTCTCTGGTAAATAAGACTAAATAAACTTTACGTTTATATTGGAATTGACACGTTCATGGGGAAAAATCGTAGAACAAAAAAAAAAGGTTCAAATGACGAGCTTTATGCCAATAACATTTTCCACCACATAATATGAATGATCTGTTCTGTAATGGTTGGATACATCTCTAATTTGTCTGCTCTTTCTGAAATATTTGGCACGGGAAAATTCATAAAATCTCAAATCAGTGCGCATGCGCTGTAGAGCTAGAAGCAAGCAGACAGCTTCCTTGGAATTTTGTGATGAAGTTTGAAATAACCTTTTGATTGAAAACTGGTGCATTGATGTGTTGAATTGTACCACGACACAGCGCTGTGCTTTGAAAATATCGATCGTAAATATGATAGAGCATATACATAAATCCTTTGGATTTTTCTTTTCCATTCATTCAGCGTGTTCGTGCACTTTCTTAATCGAATGATTATATAATAACACAAATTGTGGATTTAATTAAATCTAAAGCAGACACACATTCTATCCCCCTACCGTTTATACATCACTGTGTTTGGAAAACACATTTCACGGTTGTTAATTTTTTTTTTTTTNNNTTTTTTTTTTTTTAGAAATACCGGAATTCAAACCGATACCGACAGAGCTTAGTTTTCGGGTTGTATCCAACGGAAAATAAAATATGTTGAGAATTAGCAGTTTTAAGTATGCATAGCATTACTTCATGTGTAAATATTCAGTGTAAATTGCTGTAACATCCTAGCATATTCTGCCCTCGATGTTGTCCGAACGTGTTATTAGGTTTTAGTCCTCACTTTAACACTCATTGATAAATAAAATTGGTGACCTGGCGGTCTAGGGGTAAGGTGTCAGACTTCTATGCTGGTGGCCGGGGTTCGACCCCCCGGTCCCGGCAAAGATTTATCTGATTACCAAACCCTTCCCTCACCTCTGACAAGACATCTTGTGAATGTGAGGAATGCCAGGTTCTCCACCGTGGTTCGGATCCCACGTTAAACTGTAGGTCCTCCATTTCATCTCACAATCACCTTACCATTTACACATTAGCGTAAGTGCGTATAACCCGAACGGGTAGTAAGACGCAGCGCTAATAATAATAATAATAATAATAATAATAATGATAAATAAAATTAAAGCGCAGTGGCTTTATGTAGAAAAGCACAAATAAAATATATACATATAGATCTATGATAAAATATAACATTTTTCTTATTCAACGTAAGTAGAATTTCTTGCCTGCACATACAACACGCTTGAAAGTAAAGTACAAATGTAATATTTAAAAAATCTTAGTTCCAATTTAAAGCTAATATCTTCCTTTCAGTATTTTCAAACACTATTAAAGTGTCTAAAACCATTCTTCAACTAGATTATATAAGGAATGAATCAGCGTGCCCAAGTGAAAATTCCCAATTCTTTTAGTTAAACCCCATTTACAGTTCAAAAAGTTCATGAATTTTATGCACAGCTACAAAAAAGAAAACTTTTTCTAGATATTATCTATTTTTTTACCTACCTGTCTTCCCGCAAAAAAATATTTATACACCCACTTCAGTGGTCGCATGGTCTAATGCACCATTCTAACAGTAGACTAGACACCCGATGACAGGGAGATCGAGGTTCGAGTCTTATCTGGGTATAATGAGAATGGCTTTTACCAAATATTTTTCCAACATCTCTCCATCTGGTATCGTTGTGTCGTGTTCATTGCTCCTTGTTACTAACATAGGAGTCCTGTATTCGATTCCCGGCTGGCACTTAGAATATTTTTCTTTTAAAGGGGAACTATCCCAATGTTTGCCAGAGGTTGGCAAATAAGGCTTAAGTTAGGTTTTAAACTCCCACTAGCTCCACAACTTCATATCCACTATCATCACATTATCTCAATGAGGATACTTGTAGATAGCTTCCACAGGTGTAGCCTTAAAAACTTTTTGTGACAGAAGAGCGGAAAATACTCTGCATACAGGCGACCGAAATAGATGTCATGTTCCTCTGTCAGTAATGCCATATGAAAAAGAAAACTTCACTTCATGGAAATTCCTGTACCCTTACTTTAAATACCAGCCTCTTAAACCATAAAACCAACAGCGCAAATGGTACATAAACCTATAACCCAAACCTTTAGTAAGATACGGCGCTGAGAAATAAAGCTTCCATACATTCACTTTTTAGTATAAACTATACATAAATATTAATTGGAATTGATTAATATAACGGTGTCGTGAAGTTTCCACTCTGCAAAATATCAGCTTGGTCAAATATCTACTCACACCTCAAAGAAACATTAGAACATTACTTTAGAGCCGAAATTTCACTTAGTTCACTTTTCATTCATTCTTATTAACTTTGTGTCGCAAGTCCTTAAGTTAAATACCTAGGTTATTATTTACCTCTTAAATATTATAGCGAAATATATAATACATATTTAGATAAGTAAATAAAATTTGTTGGTTAGGTTAGGTTGGTTAGGTTGGTTAGGTTGGTTAGGTTGGTTAGGTTGGTTAGGTTGGTGAGGTTGGTGAGGTTGGTGAGGTTGGTTAGGTTTGGTTAGGTTTGGTTAGGTTTGGTTTGATTTGGTTAGATTTGGTTAGGGAATGGGGTGCCACACAAATGACAAACTGCTGATGCTTACAATAAAGTGGTAACCATTATTCCAGTTATCTTCCTTAATATTTCCAATCAACTTGTGCGCTTTGTGGTTGATTATGTCACCAGCGTTGGGTTTGTTGTAGAACAAACATGACAATGCTTCAATATTTTGATCAAAACTTTAACGGATGTAGCCTGCATCCCCTGTTATTTAATTATCTGTATATTTTACTAGAGCTGGAAATTTCACTGATTCCACTTTCCATGCATTCGGTGCACTACTTTACCGTGGTCTTCCAGGTATTTGAGAAAGCCTAGCAGGCTTAAACCAACTTTCATAACATTCCTTTTGATTTGAAATTTAACTAAGTCCACGTTTAATGCATTCAATAAGATTACCTTTATTGATTTAGCCACTTATCTTTTCTTTCTCAATATTATGCATGAAGGGTACAAGTATTTTTATTTAATTAATTTATCACCATGTCTTACTAACCATTCGGCTTACACGTTTAATTAATATTTACGATGATGGATTAGCAATGGGAAATGTTGAATTTTTTTAGATGAAGTGGACCCGCATTTTCGTTAAGTGAGAGTGTAAAAGCATTTGTGCACAACCACTCCCAGTTTACCCGACCGAGATTTGAACCTTGATCTCCCTGTAATCGGCAGTCTATCTCAATGTGACTAGCGCGTTGGCTAACACGTCATCGAAGTAGTTCAGGGTACAAGTAAAAAAAAAAAAGCAGAAAGTTACATTTTAGCTAAAATATAACTAGTTATATCACCTGTTAAATAATTATGGGACATTTAAAAAAATAATTTAGAATTATATTCATAGAGGTTCATAATCATATGTATAATTAATTTAAAAAAATGCTATATTCCTTATGAGCTTTTATGTATAAAAGCTGTGTTGTGGATATGTTATATAACTTTCCCCCTCATCCCATTTTAGCCTTGGTATGTTTTACTAAAATTTCGCAATGTCACAACTGTCCACGTCATCAAGCTGATTTGATACTCGGTGTGTTTTGTGTTGTGTGTGATTCTGTTTCATAATTTTATTTTTTTACGTCGGTTATGTGGGGGAAGAGAAGAATAGCCGGAAATAGGTGGATATAAAATAAAAAAGCTAAACTCTTGCGAAGTAATAAAAACGGTAACACATACTGGCAGCTAGAGTAGGAAGAGTTTCATTTGAGTTCTTTGGAGCAAGAAAAGGATTGGTTGAAAGGTTAGCTGTGATTGTCTATTCGATAGAAACAGTGCACATTGTTATTTCCACTGTTGGTTGTCTTATCGAATAAAACACTGATGATAGACAACATAGATCATTGATGTTACTCAACAAAAATTATTGATCTTATTGGACATCGATGTTTATGGTAAAAAATAAATACGTAAATGTTCAAATCAAAGATAAAACTATAACTGAAATTAATTACTACAAACCCACTTCGGTTGCCATATGATCTAACGCGATTCTCTCACAGTAATCTAGACTGGCGATGATGGGGAGATCGTGGTTCAAATCTCGGTCAGGGGTACTGAGGGTGGTTTCCTTACAAAATGATCTTTCACTCTTCTTCCACTCAAATGTGGGTACACTTTCTTTAAATAAAATATTACTTATCCCTAACACAATTAGAGTGATAAGAATACAAGTATACATCCCAAACAAGTAGAAAGACTCAGTGTAAAAATATAATTTACTAACAAATTATTCTTAAAATATTCAAAATACTTTAGATAAAGTTGTATTGATATCTACTTAAAAATATATATATTAAAACGTACCACCAATTCATCCTATCCTATTTATTTTAGATACATTTAATACTACTCATAATTTTTGTGAAATGAAATAGTTCAAAATGTGACATAAACACTACACCAAAAGGGATAAATCTGAAACATACACTGTTAGATAAATATTACAAAAAAGAGGAACATCTTGGTCCATCAAAGAGCAGAATGACTTAACTCACGTTTTATATACTCAATAAAATATATATCAGCTAATAGTTTTGAATTTGTTAAATAAAAAAACTTCAAATAAAATATACTATTACTATCTCTAAAACATTTAAATGATAAACTATTATTTTATCAAATCGTTGCAGATATATTAATATTGAGAAATTTTGCTTATGTAAGGTACCCTCAAAGTAGTTATTGCGTTTATTTAGAGAAACATTTGGTTTGTAGTATTAATCAAAACTTAGATATAAAATTTAATTATCTGGTTATAACAGATTTTTATTAAAACTGTTTTTTTATCGTTTTATCGTCCATTAAGCTAATCTTAATTTTAGTGCAAGACTTCTAATCCCAAATATTTCTTTAATATACCCTATGAACACACTTAATACAAAGTCTTCGCCCAATCTTTAAAATGGTTTATGTTCTATTAAGAGATAAAGGCAGTGTTAAGTGTTGCAAAAAAATTATATATAGCCTTAATTTTGATATTTTATTAAAATATTTGTACCATTGTTATTTTTATTATCTACTACAAACAGAAGGCATCGCGAAACCCATTTTAGATTTCAGGTGCTTATGAAACGTCGAAATTTATCAAAATCTTTAGTTAAATATGTTGACGATCACAATACTTTTCACTCATAGGGGTCAATAAAAAGGGAAAAAAAATGGTTAGAGTAACAACAGTATTTAGGTTCTATTAAGAGTTTTAACACATTTTTTTATAAACTGATTATGTATTTAAATTCCTTTTGCGATATACACAACGGAACAATACATCGATTTTTGAGAATAATCGAGTAATAATCATCGGCCAACGATTATCGGAGGCAAATAAATCCAACATTGAACAGTTTATGAAACTAGATATCAATACATAGTCAAAAATTTCGCTACACTTGATCACCAGGAGAGCAGGATTTTCGTGAGACATATCCTAAGGACCATTTTTCATCATTTATATTAGAAAGTACAAACCACACTTATTTAGTTTCAAAACGCTGTGATGGATGGCAAGAATACTGGAAGGGGTGAAGTGTTGTCGAACCATGGGTGATGTAAGAGGCTGAGGTTGGACGACAATGGAATTTTGATTAAACTCTCGGTCATTCTTTGGTCATCTCTTGTTAATACTAGATTATTATCTCGAACAAAGATCTATTACCGGCTATTTCACGATCTTCTTTAATCTTATATTATCTTCATTAATAGTTATCTACCATTTACAATACTACTCAATCTTGTACAATTTTTCAAAATCCTATAATATTCCACAATCTTAAATTCTCTCAACCTTTTACAATATTTATCAATCTTGATAAATATTCCTCAACCTTTTACAATATTTATCAATCTTGATAAATATTCCTCAACCATAAACTATATTACTCGATCTTGATCAATTTTCCTCGATCTTGATCAATTTTCCTCAATCTTGATCAATTTTCCTCAATCTTGATCAATTTTCCTCAATCTTGATCAATTTTCCTCAATCTTGATCAATGTTCCTCGATCTTGATCAATTTGCCTCGATCTTGACCAATTTTCCTTGATCTCAACAAATTTACCTTGATCTAAACAAATTTACCTTGATCTCAACAAATTTACCTTGATCTCAACAAATTTACCTTGATCTCAACAAATTTTCATTGATCTCAACAACTTTTCATTGATCTCAACAACTTTTCATTGATCTCAACAACTTTTCATTGATCTCAACAATTTTTCATTGATCTCAACAACTTTTCATTGATCTCAACAACTTGTCTTGATATCAACCAATTTGTCTTGATATCGACCAATTTTCCTTTAACTCGACCAATTTTCCCTTATCTCGGCCAATTTTCCCTTATCTCGGCCAATTTTCCTTTATCTCGACCAGTTTTCCTTTATTTAGACCAATTTTCTTCGATTTCAACCAACTAAACTTCCTTGAGCTCTCAGGATCTCCCTCTATTTTTCAGGATTCCCCTCTATTTCCCAGGATCTCTGTCAATCTTAACCAATCTTGCTCGATCTTTCTTACTTACTTAATTAGAGAAAATCTGCGCAGTGTTAAATTAAACACAGACCATTAATATGGGCTTAGGTAATAAATAAAACCAATTAGCAGGCACATATTCTAATAATTGATAGACTTGTACTAATCTCAACTTGTGAATGTGGGGAATGCCAGGCCTCCACCGTGGTTCGGATCCCACGTTAAGCTGTAGGTTCTCCATTTCATCTCACAATCACCCTACCATTACACATTAGCGTAAGTGCGTAATCCACCGTGGTTCGGATCCCACGTTAAGCTGTAGGTTCTCCATTTCATCTCACAATCGCCCTACCATTACACATAAGCTTAAGTGCGTATAGCCTGAACGGGTAGTAAGACGTGGTGCTAATAATAATAATAATTTATATTTCTGAAAAAAAGACCATAGCAAAATGTCTTGTAGTTATGGTGAATTAATGTGGATATAACAAACAATGCTACTTCCTAATTATATTTATTTTTTGAATTGTAGAATGACACCTTGTAACGTGAATCTATCCTGACGCCCGTGGATTACTAAGTCAATGTTTTATTCACTGAGCTATAGAGTTATCATACTACGCCCAGAGTCACTACTGACTCATATTTCAAGTCAGAATATGTGATAGATGTATGTAACTCGTCAGCTATATGTGTGCGATCAATATTTAAATCACAAGATATCAGATAACGCAGAAATCTCTGAATCAGTAGGTTTTTTTCACCCCAATACTACAATGCCAACTGTATGAATGCCCATATCATGATGGATTAAAAAAGCAAGATATTATAATTGTCAAGTCCAATTATAGCCGAATTTAAATGTCATATTCTCTAAATTAGAAAATATTACCTGGAAATGTGAATCAATCCCAAGACCTTTGTATTAATACTCTAACCACGGAGATATCTAGGAATACTAATTTGTGGTCTGGAAGGAATGACCAGTAACTGCCACCAGTCTCAAGCTGCACTATACTAGTGTTAAGGTCACTCTGCTAAGGTTAAAATAATAATATTTAGCGCCGCGTCTTGCTACCCGTTCGGGTTATACGCTTTAAGTACTAATTACTCTAATGGATTAGGAATTGGGAAGGGTTGAATTAGAGAAAGTGAACCCACATTTGCGTGGAGGGAGAGTGGAAAACCATTTAGGAAAAACCACCCCCCAGTTCACCCGACCGAGATTCAAACCTCGATCTCCCCGTCCTTAGCAGTCGAGCTTCAACACGACAAGCGCGTTAGCCAACTACGTGGGTCTAAGGTTAAAGTATCATCAGTTAAATATTAGTTGTTTCAAACAGATTATACAAGCGGTTATCAAAACATCCTTTGGGCGAATGGGTGGGATTTAAAACGGAAGTTTTTTTTTACCGAGTTTTGACATGTAAACAGTACTTATAGTGTGTGATAGTGTACCATATGGGGAATGAGAAGCGATGCGTGTGGTTTTACCGGAGATTATGACGTCACTCGAACACAAGTAAACATGCATATGCCTCGCCTCTACACACACACACACACACGCACACACACACACACACACGTGATCTGTTACTGCCAGCACGTGTATCAGCCTGGTTCCTGCCATCGATTCATATGAATATTTGTTATTTTGTGTAGAAATTAGTGGCCTTTATAAAAAAAATCGTTCAATTAAATTGTCAACACCATATAAACGTGTTCATTTTTAATAGCGTTTTGTTTATAGGCCTACACCTCAAATGTATTTATTTTTTTGACAACTTATCTCAATAACGAGAGTAAGGTTGAATTTAGAAGAAATTTATTTAAATTAGCGTGATGGGAGAGTGTAAAGCCATCAATGAAATCATTTCATCATATCCAACCTGGTTTTGTATCTCCCTGACCTGAGCATTCCAGTCAATTGTGTAAGTGGTGCCTTAGACCATGTGACCACAGAAATGGCTACTAGATATTTCAATCAATATACTAAAAATAAAAACTGTTAGGAAAGTTATTTTGTAGTTTTAATATATATTAAAAATTCACTTTACTGTAAAAAAACTTTGAATTGTGGATATCTTTATGCAGTAAATAAACTGAGTTAATTTATCAGCACGTGGCCTATAAATTGGATAATTCTAGAACATACGCAAGATGGTAAATATTGATAAATGTAACTGCCTTTCCGGGAATTAAACTCTTAGCTATTAGATAAATGGTCAGGAGTAATTTTTTTAGCTAATGACATTATTTACCGGTAATGCGATGAAATAATGTGATGCTAGTTATTTGAAAGTTGTATATCCGGTGTGAATTTTAACCTTGATTAAGACTAATTAACCAAACTCTGGTGACTCTTGGTATGATTTCCATTAAGAGAAAAATACCGAAGGTAAGAGCCGGGAATCGAGCTTGGGGCCTTTAAGCTCGTAGCCACTAAACTATGAGGACAGTTAGGGAAACAAAGGACCAATATATTAGTATGTATCCGATATATTGAAAACTTACATTTTCACACGAAATTTGAACCTAAGGTATTTGTCTTAGATCACCAAATGGTATTTTTAAGGCATAGTCTGTGATGGACGTGTTGATATCATCAGATACTAAGAGTTAGCATTAATATCTCAGCCACTGGTGACTCTGTTGATGAATTTATGCTGCCAATAGTACAAAATACATTGAAATTTCAAAGTTAATTAAGATGTAACAAAGCAACTCTATTAGATAGCGTTCATTTCTTCTACTTAAATATTTGATTATAAACTTCACAAACAAATTGCCCCTTATATTGTAGAAAGAGTATGATTTTAACAGAATGTGTAATTGAGTAGATGGTATGATGGCTTAAAGCGAAATATAGAGCAAACCTACTCACATTTGACTCAACTCTACCTTCTGTTTGGCTAAGTCTTGTTCTTGCATACACGTCTAGTCAAATGTATATATTAAGTTACTGAAATTGATGCCCAACTATTTCTTTGAACAAAATAGCTTTCATTTCTTGATTAGATAACATTTTACATACTGTTCTGGAAATAAAAGAGTTTAAACTAGTTTAGAAAGTTGTTTATAGTACTAAAAAAGTAAATTAAAGAAGTTTTGTAAGCCTTAGACATTGTTTTATCCAATAAGGCGTAAACTTATAAACCTCAAATTGTATCTATAATGAAATATTATGAAGATCTTTTGACCAAGCTCAATCAGATATACACACACACATATGTGGACATGTGTCCCTATTTGTGCACGCAAATATGGGTGCGATTATTATAACATGATGTTTTCTTTCAAATGGTGAATCCTTAAAGCTAATTAAGAGAAAAAATGCTTAATGAGTAATAAAAGGGGGCGTAAGAAATTATTCATTATTTTTTACTAACTAACATAATATGACGTAATTCCGAAATATTTTTAAAAGACACGCCTCATAGTACGCATTTAAGTCAGTAAGACAGAATATTAGATGGGATTTTACTAAATTTGCATAGATGGATAGTGTGAAACAATTTAGCCGAAAATACCCTCAGTACATCCGACCAGGAAACGAATCCCCGATCTGCTTATCCCCCCCTCACCAATGACTAGTAGACTTGACTTCTGATTCTGGTAGTTCCAAAATTAATTTAATTTATAATAATAAAACAGCGGATCAGTTTTCTTAAGGATTAGCCAATAATAATGTACCTCTCCTGGGGAAGCCTTAATGTCCTCGAAGTACATCCTTTTGTGGAAGCTCTTTCCATGTCCCGATGATAAGAGACGATGGTGATAGTTAATATTACGTGGTGAAGCTAATCAAGATATTAACCTAAACTCAGATTGATAATTAGCTTAACCCCAGCGCCTCAATAAATCTTCCCCTGTATTAGCCGGAGGTCAAACTCAAGGCCTCTAGGTCATCAGCCACTATAAAACCAGCCAGTTATTTAATACATATAAACCAGTAAACCCTTGTGAAACTTTTTCACACTCAACCATCCCCTCTGCCCCCCCGCCACCAAAATTATTTAGCCTTTTTTTTTGGGTTGTTGAAATTTAATAATACTCTGTGAAGTGTATACCAAAAATAGCAAAGAGTTTATTTTCGGTAATTGATACCAAAATATTGCTAAAATTTTTCTTTCAACTTAAAATCTTAAACAAACCATGTGTTTTAACGTAAACTGCGTATGCTATGTCGGATGTCTGTAAGAAATCTTTTCCACTGATACCTTATTCATTGCTGTAGAGTTTATATTAGTTGTGAAGAAGGGATGTTGACCACATAAATATATATATAAGCTATATATATATATTTATAAGTTATATATATATATTTATAAGTTATATATATATATATTTATAAGTTATATATATTTATAAGTTATATATATTTATAAGTTATATATATTTATAAGTTATATATATTTATAAGTTATATATATTTATAAGTTATATATATATAAGTTATATATATATATATAAGTTATATATATATATATAAGTTATATATATATATATATATAAGTTATATATATATGTGTGTGTGTGTGTAACTCTTGAAATTCAGCAGGGAGACTCCTTCCAAGGCATGGACATCCAATAAGAAGAATTTTAGCCAAATTCAACAACCAAAAGAATGAAACAGGGTCTGAAACATATTTGTCAAAAATAAAACTGATCAATCAAACGTAAATCTGAAATTTGAAATTCGACATAAAGGTATAGAAGAGAGAGTTTCATATAACAACAACAAACTGGAAATTTTTAAATGAGTATCCAAGAAATGGAGTGTGAAGCTTTAGTTATAAAATAAAAATTGGGTGAAGTAAAAAATTAAAACTTGACAAACAGACCCAACAAATTTTTTTCTAGTGAATTGAATAATGAGATTGTTATGGTAATAGCGGGTGGCTTAAAACTTTTTAAACTAATAGTACACCATAACCTCCCAGTGTAATAGAAAACTGAAATTTAGCAAGCAGGTATAAACGACCTTTCCAATTAAATTAAAAGGGCAAAA